>WSXT02194331.1:4817-19079 GCA_011762715.2 Neuroterus valhalla
TCAAACTTTTATGTTTTTCTAGCAGTTTTTCTAGCAACCATCACATCTTAATGCAGCTATCTTCGGGAAGAATTTGTGGCCTTTCATATTGTCTTCTTTCATTCCAACCATCTTCTTCCATTCTAACTATCTTCTTCCCTTTCATTTTCTTTCTCAGAATACAATCCATTACGATGACTCCTTCATCGTCAAATGTCATTTAACCTTCTTAATCCTGCCTTACCCAACAAGTCTAGGAGTCTTCTGGCCCCCTTGATCCATTTCCCTATGTTTTGAATTCTCTCCCGAGAATCCTCTTTCCCCGTTTCTTGAGCTTGATACAGTCCAAAAAACTTAATCCAGGTATTTTTTCAAATTTCACCTTTCACCCTCACATTTTCTTTCTCTTGTTTTTCATGAGCCTGAACGTATTACTTGTATTCCCATGACTCTAACCTTTCTCGTTTGCTATTCGCTGCACGTTTCCTGCCCTTTATCAGGTCTTCCAAATTCTTACCCTACCATACTCATCTTTCTCAGCCTATGGCTTCCGCTCGATTACATTCTTTACCCTCCTCTCTAACCACGTCAGTGTTCCCTCGATTCTCTTATTTCTTCCTCTCAAAAACTTCTTTTTTCTAGAACTTCAAACTTCTCCTCCTTTCTCTTAACTATTGCAAAGATAACATTCCTTTTGTCCTTTTCTTTTGAAGCTAGATATAAGAGTTGCGCGAAATTTTGACGATCATATATAAAGTTGGAAATGTGATTATGAATCCGCTTTTTGAAGAAAATAATCCGACATTAGATTATTCTTAATTTTCAGTTATTTTCAAGGTTTCATCCCAAATGGTGTAGAATAATATCTCCAAGATATATTGCTCTGTTTCCGTTTCTCCATTATATTTGTACTGAGGTGACGTGGCCTTTCGAAAAGTTTCTTATTACATCTAATCATTCTTCCAATAAAGTTCAGGATATTACCCGATCGCGTTCTCCAATTTATCTTCGATTATTTCAATAAATCAATAAAGTGGTTTGAGTGTGCTGAAACTTATAATTTCTTTCCGAGTCGGCTTAAAATCATTCACCATCTTTAGGAAGAATTAGTTTTCTGTATATACTGAAAATGATCCCAACCAAGCTCTTCAGCATATTTGTGACTCTCCCCATGTCTGCAGGTACGAAAAGTATGTTTAATAGGGTGACCCAAAGAAAACCAAGAGTTTCAATTTTTTTATGCCCATCCTTTTGTTCAGTTCAAGAGAAGTGATAAAGTGTGTGGTTAGGTTTCGGGTTCGCCACCCAAACCAAAAACACGAAAACCTGAAATGAAAGAAATTTTCCATCTAAGTCTCGGGCCAGTTGGCAGTTTTTAAATTTCCGGCTCAGTCGTGTTCTAGGTTCACCACACGAACTGAAAACTAATAATGCTGCGGAAACTCAAAGTGGTACGAAAACCAGAATTCAAAGAAACGTTCAAATCAGAGTTTTGGGTGGATTCGGGTTTTCAAGGTTTGGGGCTGAGTCGGATTTTCGAAACGGTCTGCGAATCCAAGAACCCTAATCCCAGACAAAGATCGAAACTTCAATGAAAAATTTCCTTAGCTTGATGCCAATCTTAGCCAGCTAATATTAGTTTTACACGTCGCTTAAATTGCGTTATCAATGATTGGTTCAAGTTAATGTGAATTTCTTACGTCCGAAAAGTAGCGACAAAGTGGTCTGTTTCAACTTTTTCTCCAAATAAAATTTTTCCTAATTCTAGTGACCTCTGGCAGATGTTCATAGTGCTAGCAGATAAAGTAAATGTTGAAGTATCATCTCCTATTCGAAACTAGAATTCGTCAATTTTGACAGAGGAAGAATCGAAATTTGTTCTTTTTTTGGCCACCCCGATGTAAAACATTCGAAGTAATATTATTTTCAAAACTCATGCGTAAGTTATTATTTCGTGTCGATTGTTGAAAGATTCGAGTTCAGCTTCGAGCAGAGGCAGTCATCCAAAACTTGCAGAATTGCAACCAGAATATTCGAGCTATTCAGGAGTGGAACTAACTGAACGTTCGATTCCATCAATGGGTTTGACATCCACTGGGGGAATATCTCACAACATTTATAAAGTACAAAATAGTTATAAACGTCATTCTAATCTGGATAATGTGAATAATTATTATCAGCAATTCATTGCTCATAATCAGCAGAATCAATATAATACCAGACGAGTGCCTTCCAATGTCAATCCCGCATCAACGCTGGATCAAACTTGTTCGAACTTATTAAATTATCGTCCAATTGGAAATCAGCTTCCTCTTTCGAGTACTGATGCATCATCCACAAATTTGCTCAATACTCTTGAGTCTCATCAAGCTTATTCTTCTGGAAATCACCCTTATTATTAAATGATGCATCTGGTAGTCCTAGTTCAGACCATCATCCGAATCCTTGTCAATATCCAGAACTCTAACGTGTTCATGCTTGGCTTTATCTATCAGATACAGATTGAGCTAGTCCAGATATTTGGCAATCTAATTATTTTCATTTTGGTGAATCTTGGAGATTCTTTATCTGGACGTAAGTATATTTTGAAAGCAGAATATAAGAAAAAATCAGACACACGTAAACTTTCAGCAGTATGGTCTAGTGGTAAGCCAATTTGCCTCTGAACCTCATCACTAGGTCGGCTATTATTCATTTTGTATTTTATACTGCATCATACACGGGTTTCACTGCGATTTTCCAAGTGTATTACAAATAAGAAAATATTGTAGGTGAATCGTGTACAGAAATATAAAAGGCGGGCGCAGCCGCTGTGATTTAGGATCGGTAGAAATTATTTGAGGGATAGGGCGGGACCGATCGACCGCGGATTCGTTTTTTGAAGAAAAACAACTCATAAATTATGTGAATTTATTATGAATAAACGAGATTATTTACCAGTAATTCTTCTCCTACTTTAGAATAAGTTTACAGCCTATTTCTTTTTCAATGATTTTCCTTTTTCTCTCTCTCGCAATATTCCTTGACGTATAATTGAAGAATACGAGGTGACAATCGATGTGGATTTTCTGGATTTCATAGAAACCACAGCATTAGGTATAGCGGTTTCGCTGACACATAGGTGACGTGGTTTTCTCGAAAGTATAGAAGGGGAGTAAAATTCAACGATAGATTTGGCAAAGATTTCGGAAGTCAAAATATCTAAGCAATGTGGTGTTTCCACTTGAGTGCCGTTCCTTTCTAATGTAAAAGCTGCTGCGAATTGATTCCAAAATTTTTCTCCATCTTTCTTCTTCCTCCTTTACACTTGCATCTTTTTCTATTCCCTGATCTTTTCTACCCCTTACTTGTATACTATATTCAAACATTGAAGAATCACCTCTTTTCTTCTAAGTTTCTTCGAAAAATACAATATTTTTTCAGTTTCCTGAACGCTACTTTCTCTCGTCATATTTCTTCGCACAACATACAACCTGTGCAGGTTCATCCCATCCATATGATGCATCTCTCTTCCCTAGGCTTTACACTCGTTCCATAACTTTACCCACACATCCTGTTCATTTCTCTACTTGCAGGTTGTTGTTTGCTTTCGTTTCGAATCAATATCCTTGGTAACAGAAATCACCCATGGACTCTGCCACATCGCTATTCATATTTGGACTCTTTTCTTTATTTTATATTTCTGAAACACCATCTTAATCTCATTCATATCCACCCATAAGTTTTCCCCTCTCACTTACTTGCAGAACTTCCTAATCGTCGGATTGATCTCTTTCTCATCACCCAATACTAAATAAATCAACTGCGCACCGTGGTTTAATTACATTTTCTCCCTAGCTCTTCCGCTCTCATGGCCTCTTCTATATACCTCTCCGTTCTCCTTCCTCTTCCTTCACTGAACATTTTATCGTGATCTCTTCTTATCCTGTAAAGTTTCCTTTTCTCTATTTTTCCTTTCTTCCATCTTCTTGCACTCTTCTTTGTCCTGCCTTTGCTTTCCTAGCTTTTATTGTCTTACCAACATATCTAATTCCCTTTTATGTTTCCCCATGGGTTCATCTCCTCCTATACCTAATGAATCAATCTTCTGAGTTTTTCTAGCAGTGCATCTACTCTTCCATCCTCCATAATCTCTATCTCATGAATGTAACGCGCAGTCGCAGACGTGGATTCAGGGATGATCTTGAAGGAACGAACCCCAAGCTGAGGCATGAACAACTTTACTGTGCAAAAAGCTCCGTGGCGTCGAAGAAATCTGCGGAGAATGAAATGAAGTGGCGGATACAAAATTCCAGCTCCAATGGCTAATGATTTTTGACCAGTTTTTTCATGATCATGTACAGGACACCGCATAAATGTAAGGAAATACTTTGGTGGAAATCTCCCTCTCAAGGAAGGCGCTGCATGACCCGCACCTTAAAAGATCAGAACCTAGGCGCAGGAACATGCACCTGCAGCGACGAGTTCCCCTGTAAAGCAGAAGCCTTCACAAATGCTTCAAAAGGAGCAAGCTTGACCCACGGCGTAATCAATCAAACCGGTGGAAGCTTCAGCTAGGCGGATATCCTGGGAGCCATCCAAAGTGCCGTGGAGACAGACGCTCTTGGTGTTGAAATCAAGGGTGTACGGCAAATTTGGTATGGATGAATATTGATAAGGTTGGAAGTGAGGTTGAGAGCAGATAGAAACTTTCCTCCACTATCACAGAGGCAGCATGCAACAAGGGGACCATGCACGAGCTTGCTCCTCGATTTGAGGTCAAGATTCTCAACCTCAAGCCCTTGACGGAGGAGACGGAAATCCAAGATGCCTTTAGGAACTACTCCAACGATGCGAGCAATATTTTTCTCTTCTCGACTCATTCTCCTATCATGCGTTATTTTGCTTGAAACCAAAATTTTCTTCTGCATTTTTAAATTTCGAGAATGCTACAACTCTGTCAATTTTTGTCATACTTTCATGCATGAGGATAAACTGGTCCACTTATCAAGTACTCTAGAAAATATTCAGACGCTACTGTACATACAGATAGACGGACACATTTCTTGGAACCTTTTTTCAAAGTTCGGAGGGTCTCAAAACGAGGATACTTGACGTTATTGCTAACTGTTCAATTCAACAATTAGCAATTTTATTATCGACAATATTTAAATAATCTTTTCCCTCCTTACTTAGTGAGGCAGGATCATGCAGAGATGATTGCGGAGGAGGATGTACCGCTCTTTAACACCGTAAAAAACCTAAGAACTGGTACTGATGAGCAAGGGCATGGGCGATCCCAGAACACCGGGAGTGTATCGACTCCTGTGCTTGCTGGAAACAGTAAAAATGCTTCGTCGAAGGCTGCTGAAGTCTCGCCTTTTAGAAGCATTTTAGGAGGCTTGGGATCTTTCTTATTGGAATCACGGCTTCAGGAAGGGATGCTCGACTACACATGCTACTCAAGAGATAGTGAAAGCTAACAGGACAACGCAAAGAGGAAACAACCATTTCACAGTATACCTTGGTCAGGAGCTACCTCAAAGATACCAGAACGAAGGTGATTAATGCTGGGGCTGCCCAGGGATCTATTTCAGGACCAGATCTCTGGAACATCTCCTACGATGGTATCCTTCGACAGAAGATGCCAGTGGACACCTACATGTCAGGTTACGCGCACCTCATCATCGCGGTGATCGCAGGAAAGAGCATAGAAAGGATTGAACAGAAGCTCAACCAAGTGATGTGCCTCGTCAAAAAATGGATAAGAAAACATGGTCTAGAACTGCCAAAACAAAGGACCAAGCTGGCTATCACTGTAGGGAAACAGATTCCCATAACCATGAAGATGTAAGCGGGCTCAGAGAGAATCGAAACCAAGATGGCCTTGATCATTTTGGTATTAGGATGGACTCGAAGCTCACATTCTAGGAGCACATCGCGAAAGTGTCAGATAAAGCTGCCAAAATGACGAATGCTTTGAGCAGACTTATGGCAAACCTGGACGGCTAAAGACCCAGCGAGCGACGCCTACTGATTTCGGCCATCCAGTCAACACTCCTATGCGGAAGTCAAGTATGAGCTGCTGCACTAAACAAGAAAAAATGCAGTGAATGAATGGAAGCAGTGTAACACAGGAGAGCGCTCAGAGTCGCGTGCTCCTGTCACACCGTCTCCAGGTCTGTGGCCCTTGTTTTTGCAGGGGTAATACCCATAGATCTGCTGGCCTCCTACAGGAGGAACATCTTCGAGAAAACTCCTGAAGAAAGGAGAGAGAAGGCGAATGAAGAGACTAGAATAAGAACATATGAACTATGGCAACAACGGTGGAACACCGAAAAATGGGACAGGTGGAGAGCAAAACTGATTTCTGACCTGAGCGTGTGGATCAAGCGTCAGCAAGGATACGTCGATGACTGTGCAGTCCTTTGATTGTGAACGATTCTCAGAACAAAGAGGGAAGCATGAAGCAAAAACAGGACACCTAACACCAGAAAGTGTGATATCCAGTAATACTGTGGAGCGAGGAAACATGGGGCACAGTAGTGACCTATGCCGAATCTATTTTGCAAGAGAAAAAAGATATGAACGTTGCGGAACAGCAGGCCTAAGCAAGAAAGCAAGCCCTGGCAGTGAGTGTTGGGCGTTCCTGGGGACAGCTCAACCAGCCTCATCCAACTAACATGTTCGAAGTCCGACGAGCTCGATGCACGATTTAAAAGTAATGCGTAACATCTTGGCTAAGAAATGACGATGACTTAGGAGGGAAACCCAGCAGCAGCCTTAGCAGGCAAGAAAACGGCACCCCTCGAAGTATTGCAGGGGCAATTTCGGGGGAATCATGACAACAAGAATATGGTGCTTTTCCAGTGGGTAAAAGATGGGAAATAAAATCTCTCTACCTCTATCAGCATTGAGAGCTATACACTATCAAGAAAAATGGACCCTTTTCGGTGTGTGTAATAAGATTTTTCCACCATCTTAAAAATAACAAATGTTGACCCGAAAAATATCTTCTATTTGAAAGAGTTTGTGGAAAAGGGGAAATTACATATAAAGTTTTGAATCAGCCTCTTCATAATAATCATTCCACAGAAAATATTTGTAGTTTTTAATTATTTTCAAGGTTTCCATTAGGCCTTTCTATTTTCTCGTTATCGTTTACCATCTTCAGGAAATATGGTTTTTTTTAACTTATGAGAATGATGGTTCCTAAGTTTCTTAGCTTATTCACGACGTTCCTTATTTCTGTTGGTACATACTAGAGAGTATAATAAGGCTGTCCAAAAACCAAAAGTTTCCATTTTCTTAATCGCACCCAATCATTTTGTAAGGTTTGTAACTTGTAACTTGAAAGAGAGTATTTTGGATTTTGGAAGGAGTAAGAGGTAATCGGATAGGGGGTTTTTCTTGCATTTTTTAATATTTATTGTTTCCTAATAATTCCGATTTCTGATTGCTTATCATTTTTTATTGTTTATGTTATCTATGCAGTTCAAAAAGTTTTGCTAATAGTCACGATCGAACTTAAGACTTAAAACAGGTAAAAGTTTAGAATTTCCTATCCCATAAGGGTAAACTTTACAAATTGGTTATCGTCATGATTTTATTTCATCATGATGACCAGAAAAATACATGATCATACTTGCCTGGTCATGAAAATGGATTTAGCAATCTTAATATTGGTATTAGTCCTAAAATTACAAATGTTCTTCTCGTTCGACCGTGAAACATATTTACCAATCCGTATTCGAATTACAGGGCGTAGTATGATCACCAATACTGTGATACAAATTTGTGCATTTATCAAACTCATTATTTGTCATCCTCTCGATATTCCATAAATGAGTGTCAACTTTTTCGTAGAAGAGGATGTGTTATATCCTCATTTACGTATACGATTTTCCGTGCGCTTAAATGATCGAAATTGAAAAAACTATTTCTTACACAATTTTTGAGAAAATCAAAAAATGGAGAACATTTTTTTTTTCTCAAATCCAGTTCTAAAATCAATTGGTAGAAGGCATCATCTATTACCGAAATCCCTCAAAATTCCATGAACCTTGCTTTCTTTGTTTTCAGATTACCATCGGACAGGTATTACTGACACGCACACAACCACGCCGACACTCTTTAAGTCAAATAATACAAAGATAAGTCAATATGTGTCGTTACAAATCTTCCTTTATAATAAAGCAAATTTGAAAATATGACACAACTCGAACAATAATTCTCAATTCACGAGATTCTATAGAAATGATATTTCGTTGACGAAAAGAAGTTCTCCAGAGACTACTTATGTCCGTTGTTCGGATGAATTTATAATTCAGGGTCGATATGATATGTTATATCATATAGGAACTAATATTTCCAAAACCCTTATAGCATTTCATTCATCGAGTACTTTCTTGGGTACCAATGGCTTTGCGGTACCAAATCATCGTATTACTCTCAGAGTTTGTATAAAATACTTTAATACACATTTTCACAGTAGAAATCAAGCGAAATGAAAGATCACTGGTGCTACATCTGTAATATTGTTACACAATATTTTTGCGAAAAATCATATGTTAACCGGTATTCTTGTTGGATGATCGCAGATTCCTTGTTAGCTCAGAATAAAAAGCAGGGTCGTCGAAGACATCAAATTTGGAGTAGAAACGATCCAAGAACTTCAACAGTAGAATCAACTAAAGAGTAGCATCCATTATTAGGGGCTGGTACCCCTAGAGCAATCAGTGACATTATTGATCGTGTACATGCTACTTATCAATATCATTCTGATTCGAATAACATTAACAATCATTATCAGCAATACGTTGCTCATCTGCAAACCTGTCCTCAAAATCCTAACATTCTGCAACAACCTGTTGATCAGTATTCCAATAATCTCCGAAATTCTGCTTCTGATAATCCTCAAATACACCTCGATTATCCTCTTTCAGATAACACTCTTCCTTCTCCTGACCTCAGTAAAGATCCTGATCCTGAAGACAAGGGTTATCCATCTGTTGTTAGAAGAACTTGTCCAGCTCACGGAAAACCTTATTGGCAAAGTTGAATTTACTTCTTTGCGAAGAAGAGCTTATAGTAAGCATCCTGTGTAATTGATGTAAAATCACTGAAAATAAAAAAACCATGTACCGAAAGTTTTCCATCAGAGTGACCTTTTGCTCAAGTTCCTTGATATTTAAACCCCTCAATCAACAGCAAATAAGGACAGTGTGTAATCCATTATTTAAGTCGAAATACAAGCACTGCTTCTGATGCGAACTGTCATGCGATTCAATGTTAGAATGAATGTTAAAATAATTAAATAAGAAGAATGTCAGACACAAAAAAAATATTTGTCATGCATTTTTTTTTTCACAGGATCAGAACGTAAGTTCTAATCTGTGTCACTAAATATCCGAAGAAATAACCAATATATCCACTTTCATTTGTGACCAATTATTTCAAACTAATTGCTAGAGATTATTCAATGCTAAGCGAGCCTGGGCCACTTATATAGTTGTCAAATTCAATTTTCTGTATTCGGTAATTAACGGTAGTTGAAATGTGCTTTATTACCCAGAAGACTTAATATGAGAAAGAGTGAATAGATGATGCTAATGCACAACACTATTCGTCTGCATGGATCCATCTGGCTCAGTATTGATGCAAAGCGTGATTAAGTAAAGACTAAGAGTGACCAACTGACGACATTTATATATTTATTTTGATTCCACTTGCATGTTTTGATACTTTTCTTGTACGTGGAACATAGTTGGAGAGTGCATAGATAATAATACGGCATAACATCATCATGAGTACACCTGAAGTGTGCATCAATCTCTAAGCATCTCGCTATATGTGGATAAACCTCCAAGATCTTTAAGAGACATATGGTAGGTCTATGAGATGTTGAATCACAAGCTCTCTCGTGATCTTGGCAACCGACAAATTGTGTAGGTATTGTGCAGCGTCCTTCCAGATACTTTTGTCGATCAGCAGGTTCTTCCAAAAGCCTGCAGCACTTCTTTTCAATCCACGTTGTTTGCAAATCTCTCTCCAGACAGGAGCAATCATCCGGAAAATTCGAACTCCCTGCTGTTTGACACTCCTGTCAAACAGCAGGTTCTTCCGGCATATTGCTCTGCCCTTTCACGATCGCCTTTGTTTGTGAATGTCTCTTACGAATGTCGTTCATGTGCCATAGTCTAAGCATCAATACGTGGACACTCATAAATGGCGCGTACGCAGCGTGCAGTGGTGTCTGGACGCTTTTTCCACGCCAAACACGACTGAGTCGTGTCAAACGCAAGAATCAATGGTCTTTGGGTTTCTCCGTGTACCAAAGCATACCAAAACTGTACTTCACGTCAAGAAGTTGCCATTGATAGTCACAAAGGGTATCCTCTGTGTATCCTGCGCACCTTTGGCACTTGCTATCCGGTCATCTAATCCACGCGGGAACGACGTTTATTAACAGACACAATGCGTCCCTAAGGGGACTTCAACCACCTTTGCTGCGCTCATGATGTAAAGCGTGACCCTGCCTTGTCGAGTGTTTCAAGAGAGATAGAGTCGAAAGTTGGGGACGATGAGTGCTGAACTGAGAGGGACTACATGCTATCGATAATAGTCTCTATTGAACACACGGGACCTGACATCTTACTTCTTGACAAACAGAAACTTACCGTGTTTGTGTCCGAATTCTCGGCTCTACCCGACTGGAACACCAAAGTAAATGAGATCGAAAGGGAAAGGAGGTTTTTAAATATTAAAAAGCAGCTGCAGAGACTTTCCCCAAAATGTTCGGTTGAAATAATTGTCTTTTTTATCGGTGCCTTCGGGGATGGTTTTTTCACCAATTATATATTGTAACGTGTCATTTTGCTACTTATACAATGAAACCTATTTTTCTTTCAATAGTTCAATCAATTTCGGTAAAACAATGAGCTTCCTTCGGAACTTGAACTAAGAGTCAAAACTTTAATGGTTGCCTGCAACTAACTATGATTGATGGTTAAACAAATTGTGTTCAGGAAAAACCAATCAATCAGGTGGAGTCATCTAATTCAATGTTGATATTCAATGAATCAAATAAAATCAATTATTTACGTCAACCGCTCAGAAGAAAAGTTTGGATCGTCCGACCAGGGATCGAAAGCACATTCTTTCAGTTTTATCGAATTTATTAATGCGATAAAACGAGGCGATTACATCATCACAATTCTGATTGCTGCATGGATGAGATTTCCGTGGAGTCAAGGACGGTCAGAGGCGAAGACACGGACATAGACGTGGCAACGTATCCAAGGTACGGGCGGGTTTTCAAACCAACCGCACATGCGTGCGAACGCAGCCAGGTGGCAGTTGCCATGGACACGGCAACAGACCAGGCTGCCAGCCGACGCGTGACCCTGAATCGCCCCGGGCAACGGGGGTTACCGCGCTCTACCATGTACTACGTTCCGGCTGATTCCCGAGCAAGACAAAATCGGTCATCTGCGCATGACAACACGTTTTCTCTAGTCCGTGGAGCTGAACATATTTATCTACACGGACACTCTTAGTTTGACTCTCAGAGGAGTCAGATATAAATATTTTTTAGTCCCGAAAGGTGAACATTAAGGAAAACCCCAAAAAGGGAAAACATTTTAAAATGCCGATTGGCTGAGGATCTCTTCGGAGACGAAGGGTAATCGCCGGGAAAGTCCTTTTATTATCTGTCTTCTTGCTCGTCTCTTTAGCCTTCTAAAATAAGTACTCTGTTCATCGCGTGAATTTCGCGAGTGGGCTATAATAGCCATAAACAGTAACCGTCAGCGGTGACTGACCAGTGGGTAACCGCGTCGAGTTTCACGTAATCTGTGTCATTTTGTACCGTGATTGAGGATTCATTCATGTGAAGCGTCAGTGCGAGAGACTACGAGCGGGAAATTCTACCACGCGGTCTACTTGAATGGCTGGGGTCTTATAAGTATATTTTATGCTCGTACGTTAACATTGTTCCGGAACCCACTCGTGGCGGGAAATCCTCAAAATTTTAACTGTTTTGTCTTGAATGTCTTGTGTCTCTTAGGAAATTCAGTGTCTCTTTCGGGTGTTGCTGTGTAGAAATTGTGGAGAAGAACGACGCCAGAAATTCTACCACGTGGTCCATGAAGGTGGCCGACGTCCACGTGTAGAATTTCTGCGGAGTCGGGAATGGTAATCGGAGAGTTCTCCGTATTTTTTCACAATTTCCGACGTGACACAGGTAGAATCCTCCTCACGTTTAATTGCTCGTGATTACAACTTGTTACTTTACACATCGAATGTCACCCATAAAAATTTGAGGTAGTTAAGTGCTTCTCTGCCGGTACAAGTACTATCATCGCGGTTTCTATGGATACCACGTGGTCAATTTAAATAGCCAACTCTCTGAGACTAGTCCGTGTGGACTTGTCCTGATTTCGTAAGGACTTGGACATCAAGTTTCAGTGTTGTGTCATGTAATCTTTAAGTTTTAATGAATAGATCATGTTCTGGATAATAATGTTGCTAATAAATCAGGATGTCACCTTTATTTTCGTGCCTACACTTCGTGATGTCACTCCTTATCACCCCCCTCGCCGATTTCATAATTCGAACTAGCTAGGGTTCTATAATTCGTAGATAAATTCTGTTTGCACGTTTTTCTTTTTCTTTCCACAATAAAACTAGCTGGCGCTCAACAATCTAAAATAAAGAAGTTTAACCAAAAATTAATGGGTTTTAATATATTATAACGTGACAAATTTTTGATCAGCGATTTTCCTACTTTATTTAATCGAATTTCGTTCTGGCACATGGCTCGACACTCTAAGGGCATTGGATAGGGTCACTTAAAGGATTTGAGGGCTCATGCGTTTTGTTTGTATTTTTCTGTTTGCGACCTGGCTTTGACTCCATTTCAACGAGGGATATCTGGAACTCTAGTGACCAATAGAGAACTAGGATCAATTCCGCTGTCTTTCTCAGCTTAAGAATCGAGATTCAAGTTGAATCTGGTTCTGGCCTGTCCATTTGCTCTTTCCAACTATCCCGGAATCTGGCATGATTTCATTTTATGTCTCTTAGGCTAGAGACGACACTGCAGGTCAAAGTTCCTTAGGCTTTAAAAACGACTTATTTGACACGGAGCGGAACCCTTGTCCACGCCAGCAATTCTTTTGAGGGAGTAATCGCTCTCACAAACCATTTTGTGGACCTCGACGCTAAGGCATTGGATGCGATATTCTAGACTTCGTCAAGACTCCTGCGATGGGATGAGAATCAGGTGTGGTCATCCTTTCCCTCGAGATTTTTCTTATATAATTACAGTCTCCCTTCACTCAGCCGTTCCTATAGAACAGCGACGTGACGACAGCAGGTGAGGCAAGCTGAGCGGATCCACCAATCCACCAGCAGCGCAACGGAATCAACCCATCAGCGCCAGCCAGTGGAGACCCGTTTGAAGGAGTCGGGACGACGCGTTCGAGTCTCTCACTGCCATGTTCTCTTTTTTTCCGCAGCCTCGTGCCCGAGCAGATGTACCGCATTTTTTTCGTGGAACGTGACCCTTGTAGTTAGCTTTCGAATTAAAATCTGTGTTTGTACAACTAGAAGTAAGGTAAGCTTGATGTAGTGTAAGTTGGAGTTCGTAAGAATTCCCCGTGTTCGGGACTGTGGTTGAGTAAACTCAAAAGTAGTTCCGGTTTCTGAACACGTGGAATCTTGCGAGTTTCCAAGGCTCTAAATATGTTTCGCCTATTAATATCTCGGTTATCGTAAAAAAGTCAGGACCATTTGGTCCCATGAGCTCTCCCTAGTATCGCTGCCGTCCTGCTGAACCTTCTGTTCACCAGTAACCTCATGGATTCTTTTTGCTACTTCATGTCCGCCATCTTGTACCGCCCGGTTCAAGCCAATTGTTTTTTGCAAATCATTCATCCCGTTGAGATATTTCTCATTTACTTGCTCATATTGAACCACTTATTTTTTGAAATACCTATCACGTTTGAGATTTTGTACCCCGATTATCGATTTGGAAATTGGCTATTTTGAAGTATCGGCGGGACGACTGAGCCCGCTTGGGTTGATCGCTATAGCAACTAGGTTGCCTCTGTTCGGACGACTTGTCTCTTGTTCATTGTGTTGCTCCCCAACGACTTTTGAATTGTATATCATGGCGTCCGCCATGTGCTTTTGAACTTTGTGAAATCAGATGCCACGCCCCCCCCCCCCTCCCTTTTAGAGCTTAATAAAGGGGGGATTATTCGTTGGACATCCTTTAGTGTTTCTTGTGTTTCACGGGGA
>WSXT02194342.1:0-19391 GCA_011762715.2 Neuroterus valhalla
TAGTTTTTCGAGTACTTCAACATATTTAAGGGAGAATCAAATCGGCGAGGGACACTTGAAAGACTTTCCTTGTAAGTGGCATTGCAGAGTAATAATACTTGAACTTTCATTTCAAGGAACCTTGATCCACAATTGAAAATAATTTATTTCTAAAATAAAAAAATAATCTGTCCGCTGATCGGGCACATCCTCATCGCGCGGCTCGCTTCGCTTGGGAGTTTGAGCGCGCCTAAGGCGCGCATCTGTCAGATCTCGCGCTTTGCGCTCGTTTATAAACTCACCTCTTAGTAAGAATGGCGGTATCCGGCTAGACTGGCACGCTGTCACTAGACCCTCTGTAGTGCACTTTTCGCGCACGTGCAAAAATGTAAAAATTATCTACTCGTCCACCGCGCTGAGTCGTTTGCGATTCTGGTGTGCTTAGGCCTGCATACATAGGAATTTTCTTATGATAGGTAAGTGCAAAATTCTATGTATCAAAATTCTTGAATAATTTTTGCAAGGGTAAGTGATTTCTGTATATTTATTTACTTCGTAAATTCATGAAATAGATGTGCATGATTGAAATGTTGGAGAAGATATTTGTTAATTACTGATATAGCGTTGATTATACTTCTGATAAATAATTCCCTTTAATTTAACACTCGCAATTATGCGAAAATTATATAGGTATCCCGATACTTCAAATTTTGCACTCACCTAGAACAAGACCATTTCCCTAAAAACAGACCAAAGCACTCCAGAATCACGAACGATCACAAAACGCTGTACTATATCTGCGAGGAACTTCGCGGTATTTCTGCGCATCCGTCTAATGAGTGCTACTGTTATCCACTAGGAAATGATGAACATTTTACTAAAGGAAGTAGAAGCACGAGTTTGCTTGAAATATTATTATTTCACAGACTTGATTTATTTCCTTTTGAAGCTCTAAAAGAACTTATTCCAGAAATATGTCTCTAATCTTAGCCATTTCTATTCCTTATGAATCTTTGCATTTTTATTTGAAATTATTATTTTGATTATTATTTATTATATAATTACTATACTATAATTATATAATTATTATTTTATCATTTTTTTGAAAGTAGAGACTGCGTACCAGCCTCCAAGGTGGTAAATTGGTGTTGGCCGAAAATTGTAATGGTTTCGGGGCTTCTAGAACACCTTTTATCTGCAGAGTCGGATTTTTCTCGTAACTTCTCCCATGAAAAATATGAGGCTATCAATGAAAATAATACTAATTCAATATTTGAGGTGAATCAATCAATATGTTTTTTTTTTAATTCCAATTTTCTTGCGCGACAAGAATGCAATCGTGCATCTTCGCTATGTGAAATTCCCCGCTACGGGATCAAAATAGTAGAATTCACAGAATTCCAAAATAAAGTTAGAGTAAATAACATTTAAACTAATTTTTTTGAAAATGCAAAACTTTGTGTATTCTCAGGATGAAAGAAATTTTATTTACGAGCATGTGATAGTTCTTTACGCTATGCAATAAAAGAAAGGATTCCCACAAGAAACAATGCAATTCAAATGAGAGTTATGAATAAATTCCCACTCCACTAGCATTCATACAACTGTGATGCAGAGATCGTGACTATAACGTTTGCTTGTTTATTGATATATCTTGTGGAGGTTAATTTATATACAACATTGATTGAATATGTTTTATATGCACAAAGCCGCCTCATGTTTCCTCATGATCAGTTCTTTCTTGATTTTTTTTTTTTTTGATTTCCTAATAATTCTATGATGAATTAAAAAAAAATTGTTTAAATATCGTACGCATTTTGGATTTCACGATTTCCGTTTTGCAGGACCAATTAAAATTGTTGTAAGCTGGTCCAAACTCCCTTTCGGAAATCCCTAGATGAAAGAAGCTGTCGTCTGTTTAAGTGTTCGCGTGTATCGATCAGCTATTGAAACCTGTGAAAACACCCCATCTTTTTCTTTCTTATATTGAACACGCACCCGTTAACATCCCATGCGAGAGAAATGCCTTTTTGCATCGCACTAGAATTGAAATGTATGCAAAAGAATATTTTATGATATAACTCTACTGCACAGCATAGAAACCAATCTCTCCACTGGTTCCGGACTGGTTTGCAACAACTTCAGGGGAAGTGTGATGAGCTCGAAGCTATTGAAGACGAGCTCTCCACTTCCATTAAAACGAGTGTTGAAGGCATGCAAAATGAGACGCAAGACAGATCCAACTTGGATCACTGCATCAATTTGGACTGCTTACTCTTGTTGAGCAACTTCAGTAGCTGAAAAATGCAATGAGAGGGTTAAAAGCAACAGAAAATCCACTTAAGGCTGTACAGTTGAAGCGTATTGTCGCAGCTCCGGCCATTAGGCAGCATGAACAAGCTGCCTGCAACTTCGCGGTTTTGAAGCCTATTACGGACACCAAAAGGAAAACGATCCTATCAAGTACGCCTAGCTTTAACGGAGGAGAATCCTCAAGTCCGGATAGGCGAACTGCGACAGAGAGCACAACAACCGAGTGGGTCCTGGTCCTGCCATATTTGGATTGTGGCATCTAGCGTGGACGAAGTCAGGTTAGCTCTGCAATCTGTACTTGTAGACAAATAAACGGAGTGTGTCACCATAAATATGCCGAGAACAGACTTCCAAGCAAGCGTAATGGCTTTTGTGGATATTAAAAAGTCAGATGCTGTTAGAGTCGCTCAAGGAGGCCACATCGAGATTGGATGGGTCAGCTGCAGGATACTTCTGAAAGTGAGGGCTAAGCGTTGCTACCACTGTTTCGTTTCTGGTCATCTTTCGGACAACCGCGAGGTTCTCGATAGAAGTAAATTCTGCTGGAAGTGCGGCACGGAAGGCCACAAAGCAGTAGTCTGTTCAGGTAAATCCTAATGCTCATCTTGTGCTGATAAAGGAGAAGGTTACTCATTCGACCATATACTTGGGTCTTCTAGGTGTGCAGTCTACAGAGAGGCTGATCGCAAGTGTATTTGAAGCCGTGGATGATGGTGATCATTTGATGGATCTTGGCCGCTGCAGACTAGCTCAGAATCTCATGTCCCATCCAGCAGATGAAAAAAGTCTGAAATTGTTATCGTCAGTGAACAGCTTGTAAACATGAGGAGACGTAATTGGTTTTATGATGTTAGTTGCACTGCGGCTATTTAGGTTACTAATGACTCCAAGTTCCCTGTGCATAATCGTGAAAAAGGCGATGGACTTGACTGGATTTCGAGTGGTTCAGACACAAATGTCAAATAGCATCTCTCAACAAATGAGGAAATATCAGTTTTCAGAAGAAAGATTTATGCCCCAACCTTGACGGTAACGTAATCAAAGCTGAGGATTTCACGGCCGGATCCTGCGAATAGAGTATGACGTGGATTGATTCGAAGGGTCAAGAGGTAATGGACATGGCTGCCAGATCGGACCTCACCATTCCAAAATCGGGAACCGATTCGGGAGGAAGAACTACCAGGAGACCATTCTGGATATCACCATGGCCTCGCTGGGTGCAGCCAGGAGAGTGCGCGAGTGTCAGGTTCTTGAGGACTACACAGCAAGCGACTGTCAATACATAAGCTTCCGTATGAGCTGTGTGATTCCATATTCTAGGATCCCTCGCCATCGACCAACGAAATAGAATCTAGTATTTCGCAAAATAGTTTGAGTAACAAGATATTGGCTGGGTAAATTGATGTGACGAAGTGTTGAACGTGAGCTACAGCTCAGAGATGCGAACGGTAAAGGATCAGTACAGCAAGCACTATGAACTAATGCAAGACAATGTAAGTGAACTTTATGATTGGATAATAGGACTCTGGAGTCGTTCTACAGAACAGAATAAAACATTTTCTTGAGAATAAGAGAGAAGCTAGGCAAAGCAGGGGAGCTAGTGCCTGAAATGAACGTTGCCAGTTGGCTGGGACAGCTGTTCTGCATGGAAATTCAGAGAGTAAATCAAAATTTCTCTTGAGCCCAGCACGAGACAGCTTGCGCCAAAATAGATAAGGAATTGAATGCTGGTGCATGCACATATGGCAGTAAATTCGTTGAAGGAGCAGAAGCCTGAAAACAGACATGTAAACGTAAAGGAGGGCACATAGCAAGCACGATTCAAGGCATTTCTGATAAAACCGGCCAAAAGTTTCAGCTCCACTAAAGTTCCACGAAACATCCAATGCATAGTAAGGCTGAACATTTTTGGTGTAGAAATTAAGGTGCACGACAGATAAGAGAAGTTGGTATCCAAATCGTGATGGGAAGCGAGGAAGAACGCATAGTGCAACTGACTCTTGTCATCAATGATGCAGTAGGCCACGGATTAACTGCTGGTGATTACGATCATACAGATAAATGAAGAATCATTTGCAGTGCTGAACTGCATGTGGCGGGTCCTCAGATCGCATATAGGAGGCTCCTGTACCAAAGTGCTGGATACTGAATACAACTAAGCAAGCAGTCGTGAACAACGATTCAGGGATGGTCCTGGAAAAAAACTCTCTAGCCAATGCCTGAACAGCCGTGCTGAAGGCCGATTGGTACTAGACTGTTGTTTCGTAAACGGTGTCTCTAGGATACCAGGTCGCCTTCCAAAGCACTCGGACCTTATCCACGCATGCGAGATTCTGCGGGAATGGACCTTATACTCCTATGGCTACTAGTGAGAATCGAAATAGAATCAAGATAGAATGTTTGTCAAATCTAAGATTACGCCAAGCAACTCTTGCTCTTTATTGGGCAAAAGGAAGTGAAAAAAGCAATCACGAGTTCTCTGGAGCCCAGAGCGAGAAGTTCCACATAGAAAAGAATCAGGACATGGTTTAAGGTTCCTTCGACTGTAGTCACAAGCTCAGTGATGGGGGCGCACCCCATCCGAAGAACAACGAAAAAGGGGAACAGCCCAAAGTGAGCTTAGCCCAGAAAGGTTTTGGTAAACAAGCAAAGAATTCGAACCACGCCCAGATCCTTAGTAATAAATAGGCATGTAGCATCAAATTTATGAAATTCAAAATGTCGGGTCCAAAATGGATGATTTAAATAAGATATCAAATCTCTGAAAATAGAAACAGCAGATCTAAAATGACTGATCCGTTTCCAAAACAAAATTGGACGGATCTGCACAAAATTACGTTCCACTAGGGTTTTTGGGTTGCTGGATTCAAATTTGGCATCAAAATTATAAGATGCGATATAGCGGATCCAGAATCGCTGAAATGTTGTTGAGAAACTGTATGAATCTGGTCAAAATTACAGGTAGTGGGTTTTAAAGGCTCGACACTGAAGTACATGAAATACGATATATTCTTGAATAAAGTGTTTCGGAAAATAATTTTCAACATTCAACTGACAATTTGTTTTCGGAAATTCAGTTTCGAAAACAACATTTTTCTTAAAAAAATGCGGCAAAATATGTTGAGATATATCAGATGTTAGTAATTTAAAGCATCTTGATCCGATCAGCCTAACAGAGGTATTTTCGAAGACCAGGATAGTCCAGGTTGATCGATGCCTTCTTGAAGGTCAGCAGGGTTTTTTTCTATATCACCTTTTACCCCGTCAGCATTGTCGAAAGTATATATTCACAGAACGCATCTTATTCTATCAAGGTACCTGGTCGAACAATAGCCGATTTTTCAAAAAGCACTTATTCACTGCAAGAACAACAAAACACAAACGATGACAAAACATTGTTAAGCTGCTTAGATCAAAATTCCTTATGCACGAATAAACCAACAAACAGATTGAGCTGGTGCAGTGCATTTATTATTTTATTTGTGCAAAGCCCTAAGCTAATTTCTCAAAATAACTGTTCGAAAATATGTGTTCAAAGTTCCAGAAACAACTAGACATGACTTATGTATAACCCTACCAGAAGAGAAATGTGTTTCATTTTATATTGCTGAGATCCTTCTGTTCATTTAATTTCTTGTAATCATCTCTTCACAAGACTCATGTATCACATACACATGTTCTGTAAAAGTAGTAGATAGGGATTCTGATGAGAGTGGGAAAGTGTACTTATGCTTCTTCGACCTCAAAGAGACGTTCTTATTGGAAGAAAAAAAGTAGGTATTCGGAAGTCAAGAGAGGAAAAAGGTTTAAGAAAAGGGATGATGAGTGAAGTATCATAAATGTATGAAGAAACGTGAGATAGAGTGACAAGAAGTGGAGTGTGGGAAGGAGCGAAGTGCCGAAATCTGTCACTCTTCATTCCCCTTTTCTACCATACTAGGTTCGAGGAACATCAACTTATGACAGGATTTTCGCATTCTCATCATAATGAGAAGATATTGGTTTTGTGACCCCCTGAGACAGAAAAAACGATTGTCTTTTTTAAAGACTGTCTGCCTATCTATCTGTAGATTGAATGTATTCTTCCTGTAGTCTGTAGTCTCCAGTTCGTAATCTGTAGACTCAATAACTTCCGAAGAAATCATCATAATGTATTGTACTTCTGCATACTTTTTTATGGCCTAAAAGGAATAACGAGTACGTTAAGCAGATATTTTTGACTAACGGTTCTGAATTTAACCATAAAAAAATTCCTTGAAAATTTCAAATTTACTTTTCTGCTCAAACTATGCACGATGCAAAAGAATATTATTTAAAAAAAAATTTTTTAACAATATCTACGAATTTATTTCTCAGCATTTGATGAAGAAATAACGACGGACTGGCATGGATCAGCAAAGGAAGGACGGTAACCCGAACTCTGACCAGCCAAAAAGAAATCAGATTATTCCATACATATACAAACATACACTTATACACCCCCCGAGTCTATTACTACGCAAAAGAATGGTATCAAAAAATGTTGGGGGTAGCCCAAAATAGTTAGCACAGATGTAGTCTCTGGAAGCTTAGATCACGACGGTTCTTCCAGAACCATTGATCCCAACGCAACCGGAGGAGATACGTCATCCAACTCGTCATTTCCCACAACCCCGGAAGACGACCAAGTCAGGGAGGTCAAATAACTTGAATAAGAATATAAGCGTACAACCTGCTCCATGTAGATTTATCAGTCGAAATACGTCTGTCTGCAGGAGCAGTCCGAGCAGCCACGCGAGAACGTCCACTCGCAGGAATGCACTCAAAACAAGCCCGTCTGCCTGAAGGGGCAGTTCGAGCATAGCTACGTTAACCACCTTCCACCAGCTGGGACACAACAAGACCCACCGGTGAGCACCAAAGGCTGAGAAGCCACTTACTGCCGGAGAGAAGCAATCACTAGCCCTGGGTGGGAGGGCGTGCGAACGCCGGCCTCCCCACTCACGCCGGTTGATACTGTGAAAACTCAAAACTAGGAGGAACCTGTGCAGGGCACGAAACACCGCGCAACCGCAGCCGCCAGTCAAACTCAAACTCGACTCTGACAGAATCCAGCAGCAGAAGAATAATTGTAAACACCATTCCTTCGATTTGATGCTCAGTTTTCGTTCAAATCGTGAAAAATCCAATGTTGGCTTTTTTTGTTGAATCAAAGATAACAATAATATACATACAGTGACTGTTTTGAAAATTATGGTACATAGAGATGCTCGCAGAACGCGCAAGATTGCTTTTTTAATTGATTATTACTTATACACCAAAGAAAATACTTTGGTGCTTATAATTACTACTTAATTCCATGAGAACAGAAAAATGATAAGACGAACACAACGGAAACATCAAGTAGCAAAAGAGCAAGCAACGCTGAATTGAGGCGATGAAGGAAGGTGTGTGATAAGTGAGCATAGCGAAAAAAACGGGTAAGGTAAAAAAAGGTATCGAAGCGCTCGACGCGGGAACATAAGTCCATGTTCAAATGTGAAAAGTGATACAAATATTTTATTGGAGCTTTGCTTCTTTTGGGATGGTCTACATATACTCTGAGCGAGGTGACCTAACTGCGGAAAACGGGAACGTCATGGAAAATGCGACATGCATGGCACCAACGCAGCTATCTCTCCCTCCCTCCCGTTCTGAAGACCAGTGTAGTATATGTAATTATGTTTAGTAGACTCTGCGATACGGACTTATACGTTGCGCGCGAGTAAAGTTATTTATAATGACCAGTTCTGATAGTGATTTGTCTGAAAGTTCATGTCTGCATACCCAAATAACTGCTTTAACGATCTCGTATTTGCAAATGCATTTTTCTTTCTAGCTCTTTCCAATTTAAACTTCTAACAATTCCTTTCATGACGAGATCCGGTCTGCATACAACAACAGAAGCATCAGAATATAGGTATATTTAAAGATTATTTAAATATTTGTCATGTCTGGTATCTGTCCTAAATGAGTATCAGTGTATGCTAATCAAATTAATCACATGTGTGGCAAGCAAAAGTTTAAGATAAACCTTGCGTCGCTTTTCATTTGATTCCTTATATATCTCCAATATTTTGTTTGTAATAATGAGGTACTGATAAGTATATATATATTTGAGTCGAAGGCCTTTCAGATTTTACTTCTTTCTATTTCAAGAACTCTAAAGAAAGTGAGTTATTGTATTGGGAGAGAATGAAGTTCATTTCTATTCTACTCTCCACCTGTCTCCTGTTCGACATTTTAATAAGTGAGTTTCATTGCAAATAAGTGACTTTCATCCAGATATTCGAACCGAGTATTGCCAAGGAATGTTTTGCAACGGAAAATTTGCGCAAGAAATAATAATCAGAGAAATTTATGTGTTTGAACACTTCTCGACGAGCTGATCGTTTTGGTTACTTGTTGAACGTGAAGGCTTTTTCTGAAGTAATGGAAAGGAATTTTCATATACTCCTCAAAAGTAAAAGCATTTGCAAAATGACATGAATTCATTCTATTTAGGCAAAATGGATAGAAATCAATAAGAACTTTTTGGTTTTCTATATTCCCCAAAATATAAATACTTATTTGCCGCAACAGCTTTTTCATTCTAGACGAAAGTATGTCCTTCCATTCGCAAGATCTAAAAGAAAGAAAAATTGTAATATATATTGCCAAGAACCATCCTAGATTATGATTTTAACATTACTTAACATGTAAATTTATCAATTCTGATTGACGTTACAGACTTATGTTCCTCGACATTCAATGAAGAGCATATAAGACCACCTGCATGAATTCATAACGATCCCATACTAGGTTTTGACGGAGAAATTTATCAACCTACTTTTTCTTTTGCTGGCAGAAATGATGTTTATCAAGGTATTTTCAGACCTGTACCAAGAAGACATCCTGCTTATTATGAACGTATCATAGAAGACTTAGAACAGTCTTTACGTTCTCAAGAATTTGGTCATTCTGGGTCATATGGACAAGCGGTACATTCTGGATAAACTATACATAGCCTAGCCTAGCCTTTCTAGGGATTTCGAATAATCGCGATATTTTCAGCACATGTGACATGTAACAACATGTCATCTAGAAATTTCACAATAAGCGTTTCTTATCCCATTTATTAAAATCTTTAAAATGATTTAAATTATACTGTACGGTTTGGATCTTATAAATAGTATTCTGCTAGCGAATCGTTTGATTTGAAAACCATCATCCAAATTCATATATGGTAATTTTTTTCCAATAGAGCAATTCTCCCACTTTCTGAGATTCTTGAAAAAATTCTCTCCAAGTCGCTCTAATTTCCATGCGATTTCACGACATCTTCTGGATTTTTCACAAAAAATTCTGTATTTATTCCCTAATAGCGAATTTTATTTCTCATGTTTCTCTTGAGATTCGTTAATTGACTATAAATAATCCACAGGAATGCTCTTTTGATATATTATATTATATTATTTTTCGTCCTGCTGTGAACAAGCAAAGTACGGCAGAAAAATATAAACACAAATATAAAGACAATTATTTTTTGGAAATAGACGTGCTTGAAGACATAGTTTTATGTCTTGATCGGTCATTGTTTCTATTTAATATCTTAAATATCTGTTTGGAAAATTTGCATCAAATTCTCGATCAGAAAACCAAATGATGAACGATCTTGATATACTGATTACGAAATTAATCAGCTTGGCTTATTGTTCTACGTGCTTCTGAGATATGCTACATTTTGAACACGCTGGGACCATAAAATTTTGCGTGATTGGTAAGTAAACTGGTTTGTCCTCGGAAGAGAATTATCAAGAACTCGGATGAGGTAAGTACCTCGATGATTTTTAGTTCAGGGATTTTCGAAATTTCGTAGGATTATTGATGGAAGCCGCGATCAGTGTGCCTGTATTTTTGTCCTCGAGCCTATTTCAATTCATGTAATATATTATTCCCTCAACTCCTGGATGTAGCTCCTGGAGGTTAAAAAAGATCAAGAATTGATCTTTGCAAAAATTTTGATCGAGAAGAATTTTCTAAACCGACAAGCTTTTGTGAAGATGAATTGTGTAATCCGGCGATTCCTTCCTGAGATGGATCATCTTATGCATTGAATTGATACATCAGAGAATTAGCTTCGCGATATGTAAATGTAAAATATCATAGATATAGAATTTATATAAGAATATAGGTATTTCAGCAGTAGCGTAGATAGCTTTAGGTCATGGAGAGGGGATGGGGATTGTTCAATCAGGTGAAAAAAGGTAGTCTACTATTTCCTGACTAACCCTAATCATGTACTACCAACTCCGATGTGGGGGGGGGGGGGTGTATATCCCCGATCCTCCCCCTCCCCCCTATTCACGCCACTCTATACAGAACACTCTATACATTTTCCAGAAAAGTGACTGGATAAATATTTATACAGATTTGAAAGAATATCGTATATAATTTTAGAACGTTGTGTATGATTTACAGAAGTTTCTTCAATCGTCAGGGAATAAATCAAGTATTTTCAATATGAACTATTACCATTTCTCCCCAAAAAGGTTAGCTTAGAGACAAGCGGGAAGCCGCGATAGGGTCCGTCCTGGCTCTTAAGCTATAAAGCCCGCTATGCTACACCCTTACTTGTCGCTTCTAGTGGTCGACTAAGGACCTCTGAACGAAGCCCAGGAGGTCACCCATTGTTCGTGTTGCTATGTTCTTCGATTCCATTATATGATCCACAAGGGTTTGCTGCCTGAGCCCGGCTAATGCCGGGCATTGCATGGGACGTGCAAGTATGTTTCGCCATCCCTGCCGTAGTTCCTGTACTCTGTTGTGAGATTTATTCCCATTAGATGGGTCTGTACCACGACCTTAGATTTCTCTCAGAAGAGCTTGGTGCTTAGTTTTGGTCCGTTTTTGATGGCGATTCCGATGCAACAAGACGCTAGTCCCAGTACCAGTCCTGGGCCTATGTATTCTTTTGCGGCATCGCTCTTTGGCAGCTGTTCCGGTTTATTGGTCCCTCTGATTCCAGTGTGACCAGGAACCCACATGAGGGTCACGTTTTTCCTTTCTGACAGTTGGTTCAATGCTTTTTGGCATTCCCAGACCAGCTCTGATGGTATGTCTGGTTTCCTAACTGCAGTTAAAGTCAACTGACTTCCTGAACAGATTGTGATATGCCTGCCAGCTGCGTCTTCTCCTATCTCCCTCCTTCCTGCACTGTCCTGGAGGAATTAGATACCATTTGCTTTCCACATATTCTTCGTCGGAAAAACGACTCAGAAAGCCCTGAAAAAATTGGAGTATTTTGTTGTATTGTCTTGCCTCATGCTTAGAACTGGCATTGAACTAAGTTCACTTGGGGGCCTTGAATGTTAAGTTCCCTATGTCCAGCCACCTGCTCGTGCTAGTCAGCCCATTGCACGAGCTGCTCCAAAAGTTATCGCGACGTCTGGGGTTCTTCACAAGGCATGAATCCTATCGCTGCCATAGGCGTATTCCTCATTGCTCCTGGTACTCCTCTAAATGCTATCGCTTTCAATCGTCGTATTCTGTCCTGTATCGTTTTCAGCGTTGTGCATGGCCACCAGATCATAGCCGCATATATGAATGTCTTGATTTTGAGACAGCGAAGTAGAGCAAAGCTATTATCTTAGGCCAAAATTCCGTGACGAACCGCCTGAGTAGCATTTCTAGATGCCTTTTCAAATACAGCTCCCTATCTAGGATTACTCTCAAATATTTTCCTGAATGCAAGATCACCAGCCTCACGCCACGGAATGCAGGAGCTTTGACATTTAGCGCTTCTTACTTTCTCGTAAAAATGACCAGGTTGATCTTTTCTGGTTCGCCACCTGACATCTCTCTCCCCCAAAAGTGGAAGAAGTGCAATCACTCCTGTGACTGATTATGGAAATAATGTAGGTCACATATCTTCTTCTTTTCCCAAGTCTCGTGCGGGCGGGGAGGCATCCCTGTGACTAGTCATGGGAATAGTGTAGTTCACATAGCTTGAAATAGTGAAATAGGTTAGAGAGACTTGTCGCACTTTCGCCCCTTTGGAGAGAGAGAGAGAAGTGCTGCAGGGGAACAATGTGGTTTAGGGAGTTCGCCAAAATACTGGCAATCTACTCTGGAGAGAAGCGAAAGGGGGACGTACCCAAAATGGTGACCCGCTGCGGAGAGACATGCTGCGAGGAGGACACGTCGCAAGGGAGATCCGCCGCATGTCACTTGCCACGGATAACACCTTTTGAAGACCCTCATTTTATCTTCCTAATGCTATGCAAAAACAAAGTTAATCCTGTACTGATGGCTATCATTTTATTTTCCAACCTTTAAACCCTGATATTATTCTTCAGCAGGTCTGAAACTACAAAATGTCAGTCGGACGTCTTAGCGGACTTTCTTGATGATTGTTACGCCAAACGTTTGTTCAGTGTCAGTGGCACTTTCTCTGGACCTTAAAAATCGACATTTGAGCAGTTTTTCTTGGAAAACTGTACATTTTTTCACTCTCTTACATAGATTTTCATGATCGAGAGACCAAAGAATATGAAATATCCCTGGAAAGATTTCGCCGGAACCTTTTCCTGAAGTATTTTGTGCACAAAAGGAGTATTTTCAAGCTCAAAAATAGACATTTTTTTTACTTTAAACGTCTCGAAACTTGGAGCTGTTAACCCCGAAATGTAAACTTGTGTGTAAGAAAGGACCATATTTGTCATCAGCCCTTCAAGATATATGAGTTTACTACTTCGTTCTTTTATGATGATAAGAAGGATCGTCGTATCATGCCCAGGTGAATCTAAGAGTCAGAAAAGGGGCCAAGGCTGATCGTTAGGCTTGCTAGCTCATCTATTTCAATGGCTCTTGTTATCATACATTCCTGAATGCGCGGAAGTTATGATATCCATAAATTTATTTAACTGAATTATATGTAACCACTCAGCTAAGTTTTACTTAGAGCTAGCAAATAATTTTTTCTGAAGCTGATATAAATATAACATATTTCTCAAATATCATTCCAATTAAAGTATTAAATAAGAGACATTTTGCTTTCATATATTCATTTTATACTCTACGAAAATTTTCCTAAAAACAACGTTTCTTGATTGAGTTTGATTATCATTAACGCGAAATTGCATCAAGAGCTGTCGTCACCACAGCTGTAACCTCCTGCCAAAGAATAAATAATTCTCACAAATCCACACGACCTAAAAAATCTGTAAAGGACTAAGGAATCTGAACCTCTTCTGAACTTGCATGCTCTATATTTTTTTGGGTCATTGGTCACGATCCTGGTGTCCATGTGACCCAACACGTGTAGATCGAGGTCAAACGAAGGTCTAAAACCTCAATTCGAAGAGAATTATTCTTTTGACACCATATCCTGGGAGAACGAAAAATTTCACGGCCAGACACACTTTGACCTTTTTATCGAAATGACCTCTAGAAGTCATTCAAAGGTCATCTAAAGTAAAATTCTCTTTTGAACAATCCAGCTGGTATATCGGCTAGGACTGGGTCTCCAAACTACGTATCATTGGGTTTTTTGGGTCACTGATCACGATCCTGGTATCCACGTGACCCCATCATACCTGGGTCAAAGTCAAATGGAGGTTAAACCCCTCAGTTCACGGAAATAAATTTTTCTAACTCCAGATTCTGAAAGAACGGAAAATTTGACGTCCAGACACACTATGACCCTTCTATCGAAATGACCTCTAGAAGTCAGTTAAAGGTCATCTAAAGTCGAATTCTCTTTTGAACCATCCAGCTGGTATATTGGCTAGGACTGGGTCTCCAAACTACGTATCATTGTCTTTTCTGGGTCGCTGATCATGACCCTGGTATACATGCGACCCCATCTCGTTTGGGGCAAGGTCAATTGAAGGTCAAACCCCTCATTTCATGATTGGTCAGGGTGAAAATATTAAGGGGGTATTCTACCCAAGGCAGTTGAAAAAATCTATTTTTTTTCTTCCATATTTTCGTTTTTAATATATGAAGAATGTGTCTGCAAGAGGATATGCCCCGAAAATGAATTTATGGTGCTAGAATTGCGGATTGACTGTCAACTGTGCTATTGGTAAGCAGTGTGCCTTTTTTATCTATGAAAGCTTTTTTTCGAAAGCATATTTTTGAAACTGGTTGACATGATTACCGAAAAAGTACTTGTCCGATTGCTCTGAAATTTTTCCATTTTACTTAGCAAATACAAAGTGATGGTTTATACTACTATCTTGCAAAAATCATTTGTTTTATAATTTTTTTACAATGAACAATGGAAAAAAGGGAAAAATCATAATTTGGCATAAAAAGTGTGTAAAATTGTTTGAAAACAAGATATCAAATATATTCTAATACCGACCATAGCAACTTTTTTTCTGCAGCCTCAATTTCAGGAAGTTGTCATTGCAATTCAAATCAATATTTTATAATTATGGAAATTGTAATTTGTTAATGAAATCATGCAGTTCAACAAACAAAAAGTTTCATTCCAAAATATATATTAGTTTTTCTTTTACAACAACTCTAAAAAGTAGTATTTTCCGGTCCATTTAGGTAGAATACCTCCTTAAGTAAAAAGGCAAGTATGTTTGCGAATAAACTCATGCTCAATCATTCAGCCTTCATTCCAAAAGGAATTTGATTTTCAGATGGCCTTGAAATTACTTCGAAAGGTCATTTCGATAATAAGGTCAAAGTGTTTTTGGACGTGGAATTTTCCGTTCTTTCAGAATATTGTGTCAAAAAAGTATTTTCCGCGAAGTGAGGAGTTCGCCCTCCATTCTACCTTGACCCATACAAGAGGGGTCACATGAATACCAGGATCATGAACAGCGATCCAAAAAACACAATGATACGTAGTTTGTAGATCCAGTCCTAGCCGGTACACCAGCTGGATGATTCAAAAGAGAATTCGATTACCAGATGAACAATAATTGACTTGCAGAGGTCATTTTGATAATAAGGTCAAAGTCTGTCTGCACGTAAAATTTTTCGTTCTTTCAGAATCTGGTGACAGAAAAATTACTTTTTGCGTATTGCGGGGCCAACCTTCATTTGACCTTGATCCAGACGTGATGGGTTCACATGGACACTAGGATCGTGATTAGCGACCCAAAAAACATAGAGAACAAGAAAGCTCGGGAAAGGTCTACCTCGTTTTCTTTTTGTGGCCTACGTTACTATTCTGCTTTCTTTTGTGTATTCATCATTTTAAATGAATATTCAATTGAATTGATTTGATTATTTTTACAAACTTATTTTTTATCTAAAATTAAGGAATTTCATGAAAAAGATGGTTTTTGAAAAGGAAAAGAATTGATATTTTGAATCGAAAGTTAGCGTGGAGAATTCTAGAACAATATGTAAGAACTGACCTTTTGATAACACAAAGTATTTTCGATTCTAGTATAGGAAATTCATTGTTGTAATCACGTGGCCACTGGTCTAGGAAACAAAGAAATGACCAAGGAGTTATTAGAATCGAATATTGTAAGGGAGAAGAGAGAATTCATTTTTTTTACTGGGAACTTTTTCAGTTATCAGCGAACAGACGCAGACGTAATGAATGTGTTCAGATGTTTACTTTCCATGAGATAAAATTATACAATTACGAACAGTTAACATCTGAAATTTGTAAAATTTCAATGATTTCAAATTAGATATATCGAATTCAGGGTACTTCAACTTTTCCATTTTGCAACTCTGAAAGCTCCAAATTTTGAATAACCAACTGAAGAATAGGCAAAAGGGAATAATAACAAGACCGAGCAGTCGATGTTTATACAACTGATCCCTTGAAATCACCGAGTCTCCACTTGCTCAAATAAGAGGGTAGTATTTGAGTATCATTAGCATACATTATACAAATTATTGGGACACGGCTAATGTAAGCAATCAGAATTCCTGAAGTACACGTGATTATCAATAATACATAAAATCCTCGTGTACTCATTTCTCTAAGAGTTATGCAATAATAAGGTATATAAGGTTTGAAAGACTTGAAAAAAATGTTTCAGTTAACCAAACTTCTAGAATAAAGTGATTCTTCCAGTCACAAAACATGAAGTTTTTTTATTCAACCATGCTCTGTGCCTCTGCAGCCTTAATTCGTAAGTATAGGCATATATTCTTTGTATCCAAATTCAATAGTCCTGGAAGAAATCATTATCTTTTATTGTCATTTCGCAACTTTTGATACATTTTTTCGTGGACTTTTCTTGTATAGTAGGAGCCTATGAATTTTTTCTGACAGTTAATGAGGCTTTTCCAACTTTATATTATAAGATCAAGTCTTAATATTGCAAAATGTTTCTTCTCAACTAATAATATTAATGTTTGGTGAAGTGTTTAACACAATATAGAAATTGTCCCTTTCAGTAGGAGTTCATATATGTGAGGAGTTAACGAATAATGAATATATTGCATTTATTTTCCAAATATCATAATATTATAATTATATATTATTATATATTAAATATTATATATTACACATTATTTAATAATATTATTTTATATGTCAACTGTATAAACCACAAGGAAAACCTATCTTTCGACCATATGATAAGAAATCCAGCCAAGAATAGAGAAGTGCATGGTCATTATTTACAATATTGCTAGAAGGTTAAAACATCTTTGAGCTCTTTTCTCTTCGAGACAAAGAAAAGCTAAATGGTCCTCATTCAGTTCTCGTTCTCATAATTTTCAAATTAATTCTTTGGGGCAGAAGAAGAAGGTGGACCGTTAGACCGGAGAAATATAAATTTGTATCTAAAATTTTCCTTTCGAGTAGTAGTTTTGGGTCTCTTGCACAACCCTATTATTCGACAGAAACCAAAATTTAATTGGAAAATGTCTGCTCTTATTCTTGTTACAGATCTGTCATCGTCGGAAATAACAAATGATCCTAGTATTAGCGGTCCTGCTGGTTCATCTCCTAAACCATCCAATGATGGTCCTAGTGGTAAATATCTTGGTGGTCCTACTTTCATCGGTACTGCTGGTGCATCTCTTGAGCCATTAAATGATGATCCTGCTCTTCGTGGTCCTTATATCAAACCAGCTGTATCTCCTGTCAAGTATGACAAGTCTGAAAAATCTACACAAAGTGGAGATTCTGAGAAATCTGAACAACGTAAACTACGCAGAAGAGCTCAGAAGCTAAGGAAACATAAAAATCACGATAAGTCCCATAAAAGAACAGAAGAGGCTGAAGAATCTGAACAAAACGAAAATTCCGAACAAAATAAGAAATCTGAACAGGATAAAAAGGTCGAGGATGCTGTTAAGCCAATTCTTCCTTGATGGGAGGAACAAGAAGAATGACTAGATTTGATAGGGGTGAAACTTAACAACTTGAAAATTCTGGATCAACGAGAACTTGTCGACGTCATGTAACACTGTTTCAAAAATTAAAATATCGTTACAAGTAATCGACTTTTATTGTATTTCTGATCCATTCCATTGGGTTGATTTAAAAAGGATTTCTATGAAAGATCCAACTTTTGCGTCCTGGACGTTTTATTTTAATTTTGAAAAAAAATGTGTTTTTACTCTCAGGAAACTTCAAGCATAATATGCCTAATAATGGGCACAAATCATTTCTCCACAACGATGACGGGAGAAATAAGATGAAGATGATATGAAGTATTGTTTTTAAATGACTTTGAAATTAAATATTGATTGTGAATGACAAAGAATTGTCAGATTCTGAAGTGTGCTCTGTCAATATAAGATGAAGCAAATGCAAGAGTGGCAATGGGAAGGGAGGAGGGGAGAAGGGGTGTCGCGACCCACCTTCCATCCTTACATTCTTTGAAATCTTATCTCTAAAGAAAGTGATGCAACAAAATATCTCGAGAATCCCGCACTCATTGCCTCTGAATAACTTGAAATTACTTCAGTTACTACATTCGAGATATAAAAATAAAATCTGCTGCTACTGAATAGTTTGTTCAGAACTGTGAATTTGATTGGCAATCTTTATAATTGAAATATATTGTACTGTGTCTCATAAATACATATCTTGAATTATATTTTCTGATAAGAGGATGAATCCTAATTTCATTACATTAAAAGAAATATTTTCCGTTATCTTTAAGGCCGGGGGGGGGGGGGGTGGATCATCCTAATTTTCAGCGAGGAGTAAGAGGAAACAAATCTCTGACGTGCACAGATAATCAAAATGTATATCAAACAAATCCCTCAATAAAATGTGTCATAATCACTGAATTTTCATTGTTACATTATTTTGACGTCTCCCAATAAAGTTACATTTAATTGCTTTTCGTGTTTGAGATTGATTTGAATGAAATTCGATTTCAGCCCTTCGCACTGATTTTCTCAATCTTTTTGACTTATATTTGAGAAAAAGGCGACCTTTCAAGACTATTTTACTTCTATAATTCTGGAATTATTATTCTTACACCATTTGCGGCAAACAAGGATTTCCTTCTTCGATTTGAAATGATAAACCTATATTTATCAAACACAAATTAAGGGTTCACAAAGAGTCGATGAGATCATCCTTTCGAATATTGAGGTTGTTTTTGTCAAAATGCATAGGGGAATTTTATATCCTGACATTCTGAAGTTTCAAAGTCAAGACAAGTGCATTAATATTGAATGCAACTTTGAGATGTTTTAGAATTGCTAGTAACTTCGAAAGATTCAAAGAGAGTTCACATGTTTATAAGAGAATTTCATGATTCAAGAATATTTCACAAGATTTACAGAAATCTTCCGAAATGCTATGAATGTTAAAGGATTTCACATTATTTTTATAGATTCTAACTAACTTCGGAAAACCTTCAGAAGAGATTGCAGGTATTTCAAGAATTCTTCGAGAGGAATTAAAACATTTTACAAGATAATTTGAAAATTCTATAAGATCTCAGTAATTTTGCAAGTTTCTAAGGGATTTCAAAGGATTTCCAGTGACTCCAAAGTTATTCGATCAATAATCAATAATTTCAGTTGAAATTATTATAATTATTAAAAAAAATGAAAATAAAAAACAATTGTCAAACCAACTGAGAATATCATACAGAACTTTGTCGCGACTGTGAATATTCGAGATTCTCCTTCAGCATTAG
>WSXT02194353.1:0-19391 GCA_011762715.2 Neuroterus valhalla
TCTTCTTCTTCTTCCTTTAGATCAACCAACCATGGTTGATCTACGTCGACACCAAGGGTCGGATTAGTTTTGCAGCCTTCGCTACGCGCATGCGATTTGTGACGACTTCCTTATTCCAGTTGGCCCTAGTCGAGTGGTGGGGGTGTACGTGTCCCAAATCTCCATCACTGTCTCATCACTGGTGGCCGACCAATCACAGTGCTTCCATTAGTTACAGCAGAATAACATCAACACAAAATTAAAATGTATAATTCTAAATTTTTAAAAAAGAAGTGTGAAAAAATATGAAACGTGGATGGTAACTCAATGGGAGACGATCTTGCTAAAGCGAAAATCATGTTTGAAGGGATAGTAAGAGAATTTGTTAGAACTTGAAGTTTTGACCGATAATAGGTTAGGTATGTTTCGACTGACGATAAAAAGTAGGTATTGACCAAGTCCTTCTACTATTCCTTCAAACATGTTTTTATATTCTGCAAATTCGTCTTTCATTGAGTTATAATTCATGCTTTATATACTTTAAACTCATTTTCTACAAATTTCTTTTTAAAAAAAGTTTTGTGACCAAAAAACTACAAGATGCAAAAAAAATTGTTTGACTTCAGAAAGGTAAACCAATTTTTTTTGAAACCATTTTTTGATATAGAATGCATATTTTCGTCTAAATTATGGAAAATAACAATAAAAGAATCAAATTTCTAAAACGACACATTGGCACAACAAAATATTTATTGACAATAGGTCCACAAACTCGTTATTTACTATTTTCTCAGGGCAGGTAATTTTCATTTCAATCGTGAAAAAATGCTAGCAAGAGTGAATTAAACCATAAAAACTTGAGGATTAAAAATAGAACACAACAAAATTAATAATTAAAAAAAAAACATTTTTTTCAAATTAGGTAGAAATGAAAATAATAAAAAGTGAAAATTTTGAAAAAACTCCTGGTTTTGATTTTCTCTAGAAATATTTCTGAAAAAAATTTTTTAATTTAAATAATAATGCTTAATACCCCAAAATTTTTACAATGCATTTTCAGAAGAAAAATAGAATCGAAAAATTGTTTTGAAAAAATAAAATAAAAAAATTTGAAAAATCTCCCGGTTTTGATGTTCTCCAGAATTAATTAAAGAAGAAACTTCAAAATAATAATGTATAAAACTCCAAAATTATTACAATAAAATGGAAGGAAGATAATGTTATATTTATTTTACGTAGACATTTTTTTATTTTTTGGCAAATTGGGCGAAAATGAATAAATTACAGAGAAAAAAATTCCGGACATAAAAAATGACAACCACGCCAGGCACGTTTTTCTTCTGTTCCTTATGTAGCTTCTTTGTGAACGTTCTTGACGTGGTTCGATTTTTCAATTCCGAAAAACTTTTCTCTGAAATTCATTCATTTTTGCCCAATTTTCCATTTAAAAAAAAAAAGAAAAAATTCTTGACGTAAAATCAATATTTTATTATCATTCTGTCTTTTTTGATTGATGTCAAAAGTATTTAATTTCATTTTGATTCTGAAAATGTATTATCATAATTTGAAAGTTTTACGCATTATTATTTTGAAGTTTTTTCTTCTTTTGAAATTAATTTTGAAGAACATCCAAACCGGAAGTTTTTTTCAAATTTTTTAATTTTTCAAATGTACAAGCTCAGGGGGCCAACCGAAACTTCCATTCGATTTCGCTACGGATGCAAAAAATAATTTATGTCTAATTTTTGATGATTTCTTGTACCTATATTCAGAGAAAAATTAGAATATCATAATGTTTCAAATAGCTATCAAAATATTTATTATGTATATAACTAATTTTACTATAGAATGTAAATTATTTTCTGAAATCGCTTACCAAAATCTGCTATACCTACATATAGCAAAATTAATCATTTTGAATTATTATAGCTGGATTATTTTATAATTTACTATGTGGAATCGTAAAGAAAGCAACTTATAATAGCTCTATTTACTGGTTACAAAGATAGAGCGCGCCATCGCAGCGTTAAATTAGGTTAGGTCTGCTAAAAGCGCGCGAAGTGTACGTGCGTGACTGCTTTGTTGGCTCTGTCATGTAGATTATCAGATATATCAGTACCTCAGTTACACGTAGGTGGCGTCTTCTAACTCGCAAGCGGCTTAAACTATGGACACTTGATTGCAAATTTCAGGTTAGGAGTATGATAAGATACTCCTAACCTGCTATAGTTGGGGGAGCTGGGAAGGACACAAAATTATACTGTAAACACTTGTAAGATACCTAAAAATAGGGCGTGATCATCATCACAGTCTAGTCTGTGACAACAATTCTTTTCACTATATTTCTGAACCCATAAAAATTGTTATTATTCTAATAAAATTTGCGATATTGAAAAAGAAAATTTACAGGAATCATATAATAAAAAGTGCTTTCTGTTGGCAATACATTTTACTATGTGGATAGCAATTTTTACTATGTACGGTAGCAAAATTTATGTTTTGAAATTTTACTACGTAACATAGTAATTTTTCCTACAATGAGAGTGTGTCCCCACTTTACAATGTGATGAAGTATTTTTTCTTGAAATTATAGTAAATTTTCTAAGGCCATTTCTCTCAGTGTATCTAGTGAAGTTACAACATAATGTTTAATTTAGAAATTAAATACAACTTTCTCTAAAAAAGGACCACCTTCATAACTGCGCTGGTATTCGAACCCGGAACCTTCCGTTTTCCGGATAAATGCTCCGGACGAGAGCATTCGTCCGGAAATAGAAAGGTCCCGGGTTCGGAACCCAGCGCAGTGAGAAAGATGGTCCTTTTTTTTACAGAAAGTTGTATTTAATGTCTTACTTCAAAAATTTCAATCTGTTCTCAATTACGTAAATATGTTTCAAAGTTTTAATAAGTTAAAATAGGTCGATGCAGCAGATATGTATCTGGTTTGCGGCTGGTAAAACTGAATGTCCTTTCGGAACTTATGAAGATGACTAGAATGAGAATCCTAAAAGAAAATTCGATAATAATGTTAAATTCTCAAAATTACGGAATTCAGAATTGTTTAGTTCCAGTATCATTCCAGTATGTGCATTGATCAATTGAACGATTATGGAATTCTTTATTGAACGTCGGAAAAAATAGACGGTCTGGGGCCATATAAAAAAAATTGTCAATTTTATTTTTGGAATGACTCAACTCTGCTTGGTATCGAATTATAATTGCCTCTAAGAGTTTTACATTCTGGAGATTTGGGAGCTTCAATTTCCAATCTCAATTCGATGGAAAATAGAGTTTAAATATCTTGGTGTCAAAATTTCGAACGATTCTACTTTTAACATAGTGGAACCCCGCTTTAGGCAACCCCGGTTATGGCAGTATCGAGAATCTTGGTCATGATTGAGAGGATCGTAGGGGACGTGCGGTAGGCATGGCTCGAGCTGTGATATTCGAACAGGGACGAGCTTACTACATAAAAAGTTTAAATACGTGCTTGGATATTTCTCATTCATTCTCAATACCCGATGAAATTGGTCTTTTCTCACTTAGTATTCTTGATTAAAAATGGTTTTTCCTTTATAATCAGAATAATTTACATTTGGAAGAAATACTGTGAATCAATATTATGTAAATGGTTCATGCTCACGAATGTTGAGGTTGGAGTTTACGTCCAGTTTTTCACAGTTTAAACTTTTAAAATTGTAATATTTTTTAATAATAATTTTTTCCTTTTGGAATTTGTTCTATTCGGAAAACTTTAATTTGAAAGTTAGTTCTCCAGTTATTAGTAACGCGTTTCATCTGAAGCATTTTATAATAGTTAATAAAGTTTAGGGAAATACACATTTTCGAGTTCAAAATATTCTAACTTCTACTAATTGTTTTTTGAAAGGCACTGACTATAGAATTACGGAAAATTCTGTAGCTTCAGCACTATACGTGCGGAGAAGAGCCTGGTTTCCATAAAGATGGAAATTTCTTTTTTGAAGATAACTGTTGGATATTCTTTGACATATCTCAGAGTTTTCCAAATCTATCAAAATTTTTCGAAGTCTGTCAAAATAATTTTGTTTATTGAAATTTATAGAGATCTTGTAAAATAGAATTTAATTTAGTCCTTAAAGTTCTCTAGAAATTTTTTCTCATAAGAATATATTTCAAAATGAATGTATTGTTCAAAACACTATTTGGACATACTTTTTTGAAAACATAAACACTAAGGGATGCAAAAAAGCTATCCTTTCTCGTCGAAAGAAATATGTGTCTAGAAAAAAAGATTAACATTCGAAAAAGAGAATTTTGTATTGATAAAGTGAAAAGAATGTGCACTCTCTAAATCTGAAATAGTGAATTTCACTATTTCATAGTGAATTCTCACTATTTCAATTCAAAAAAAGTGTCACTATGAAATAGTGACATTCACTATTTTAATTAGAGATTTTACCGTTTCACTGATTCAATTAGAAGATTTCACTAATGCGGAAAGTGGTTACTACTCATTCAAATAGTGGATTTCGCTAATTCGATTTGGCGGATTAAACTTATTAGAATAGTGGATTTTTCTAACTTGAACAGTGGATTAGCTATAGTCACAGGTCTCGATAAAAAAAATCAGTGCAATATTATTCGAATCAATCGTATTTATTAATTTTCAACTCATTCCGAATCTTTCTCGCAATTTTTTCGTTAGTCATAACTTAAAATAAATCACTCCACATCATAAAGAGTCTATTTGTCTTATTAATACAAAGAAATAATATAATAAAATAATATTATCGAAAAAAAAATATAATCAAATTCAGCGAGCATCGAAAAAATAATGTATGGTTAAAAGGAAAATCAAAAATCGCAATGCCTAAAGCCTTTAAAGTTAGTCATTGTCACGCTCTAAATCTGGAATAGTGAAAATACCACTATTGGAGTTAGTGAAAGCTATTTCACTATTGAAATAGTGAAATCGTTTTTTTGCCTATTTCAATTAGTGAAATTCACTATTGTCATACTGAAATATTCACTATCACTCAATTAGTCAAAAATTACTAATAAAAATAGTGAAACTGAAATCAAGGAAAAGTATAACCTCAGTTCCTTATTTTCGGTCAGACAAATTTGAAATATACTTATAAGTTAATGGTATAACTATAATACTCGATAGTAACTCGTGTCATGAATTTATTTTTTAAAATAATTTTTCAAGATAACATTTGTCTAAAATGCAGAAATTAATCGTTTTTTTTAAGTCGTGCATAATCATGTGAGAATATCTCCACTGAATATCAGAGTGAACCGATCAATTAAATCGCCCATTCTGAAAAGTAAGTAATTAAATTATTAAGTAATTTAAAAATTCCTGCATAATAAAATTCCTGAAATTATTAAATTGCCGACATTATTTCTTGAATTAAAATTAACAATCAGTGTAAGAAAATTGTATTCAAAAAATAAATTTAAACACGCATGCTAATAAACTGCAGAATTTGAATCAGCACTGATTCATCCCTACGTTTCTTTTTAATTTAAATAAAATCAAAAATTCGAATTCGTAAACATTTCTAATAATTTTTCTAAATACTATGCACATTTTCTCTCAGGAATTTTATTATTCGGGATTCTTATATTTCAGCAATTTTTTAACTTGGAGAAATTTATTATTTGAGTTGCAATTCATCGATGAATAAAAGTTGAATATTTCACTAAATACCTGTACCACTCGAACATATTAAAGTATAATTATTTTAATTATTAATAATAAATTTAAAAATTCCATTTTCTAACATTTAAATTATGAATAACGGAAAAATTTCGAGAAAGATTCGGAATAAGTTGCAATTAATAAATGAGATTGATTGAAATAATATTGCATTGATTATTTTTATCAATGCCTGTGACTGTAGCTAATCCACTGTTCAAATTAGCGAAATCCACTTTTCCAATTAGTTAAATCTGCCAAGTCGATTTAGCGAAATCCACTATTTGAATTAGTGGTAACCACTTCCCGCATTATCGAAATCTTCTAATTGAAGGAGTGAAACCATTAAACCACTAATTGAAATAGTGAATTTTAATATTTCATAGTGACCCACTTTTTTTAAATTGAAATATTGAGAATTCACTATGAAATAGTGAAATTCACTATTTCGAATTTAGATAGGCAAGAATTTGAAAACGTCCGCCGAATCGCCACCCTGTTGATGCAATCCAGTACCCGCTCTGAATTTTAATATTAGATTATTATCAGGAATATTTTCATCTCCATATGGTGGAGGAAGAAATTCAGTTTAAAAAAATGTTTTGTGATTTATCCGTTGAGGGGAGATTCCTTTCACGGTTTGATGGCGTTTTCTTAGAAGGAATCCAATATACGGTAGGTCGATTTTAGCATCAGGTGGTCAACAAAGTTTTAAGTATACTTGGAAATCTTGTTTCATGCTGAAGCTAACGCTACTGGAAAACATGTGCAAGAAAGTTTCCTTGTTGTCATTCAGACGTTGACACATGACAAACTGATATTATTTGCATCTCTTTACTCTAAGTCTCTCTTTCCTCTATGCAGGAGAAGTAGTCATAAGGAGTAATACACCCGGAAATTATAATTTTTTATAAGACAAATCTTTCGAAATTTTTAGTGCGAGCTCATTCTCTGCAAGCATTTATATTTCGTTAAAAAACATTTGAAAATATTATTTCATGTAATAAAATATGGAATTCCGAAGTTGAAACGAGGTCCTTATAAATAAAAACTTTTACAATTAAAATAATGTACAATTAGGATTGGATTTCAAGGTGATTGGAAATGCTGATTTGTGATCCCAAGTTTGACTGTGTATCCCACAGAACCAAACGTAACGGGTTGCGTACCTGGATAGGTGTTCGTTGATTGAGAGTAATCTGTTTTGTTAATTGCAAGGTCCGCAGAGACAGCCGATACCTGTGGTTGCGTTGTACTGTGTTCAGCATTACAAGCCGCGCCTCGCGTCCTTTAACCACCCCCAGGGTTGTGTTAGGGCGGTTAACCGACTAATTGCAACACTGACGCGTCCGCTTGGACTATTTGCGCAATCGCCATCATATTCCCTGTCACTCAAATGCAGGCCTAGGCAGGGTCGGGGGAACTAACTCTCATCACAGATGTTGACGTCCCCACTACCGATGCTTTTGCGTTGCTGACGAGGTGGAAGATGACGGCGGCAACGCAAGAGCATTAGTAGTGGGGACGACAACATCTGTGAGTTAATAAGATTCTCCTGACTTTGCTCAGGTCTGCTTCTATGCAATTTACAACCGGGCAGTCATCTTTCCCTCTGTAGATACCTGGTGGCGATGGAGAAATAGATTCTCCTTGACCTAGGACGAACGATGAACTGTTTTGAACTGTTTTTTTCGAATTCATATTTCCTTACGGTAAGAATCCTCTTTGGGTGAATACTAATTCTTTTTCTTTCAAATTCAATTCTTTTGGTAGAGACTCCAACTATATCAGGTCGAAAATTCATATTTTCTGGTTGACCATTCGATTGCTTCCTAGAGAATTCAACTATTTTGTTGGAACGGATATTCTTTTATTAGAATTTATACTCCATTTCGGTTTGAAGAGTCTCCTTTTTGTATTGAAAATCAAACAGTTCGATTGAATTTTCCTTCTTTTTGGCTTTGTTCGAAATTTATCTTTTCTGGTAAGAAACTCATATTTTACAGTTCAAAACTGAACAACATTCATCAAGAATAATCATTTCCCATTAAACCATCATTTCGGGTTGAGAAGTTAATTGTTATGCTAAAAATTTTATCATTTCGGCTTGAGAATCCATCAATTTTCTCATTTTGAACTCAAGAATTCTTTTTGATTGAATATTCAGTTTTTCCATTAAAAATTCTTAATTTTGAGCTTCCATTCAAATTCTTTCTTAGAAAATACTAGCTGAAATTTTGTTTTTGCCTGACTTGAAATCCTTTTTGGTTGGAAATGTACCTATTTTGTTTGATGCTAGTATTTTTCCGGTCAAACATTAATATTTCTGATTGAAAATTTAATAACTTCCCACTTTTTCGTGGAATATCAACCTTTTCAAGTTGAAAATTGAATTATTTGCTTCAGAATTCATGTGAATTGTTGAAAATTCATTTTTTGTAATCAAGATTTATTCAGTGGATTAGAAATCCTCATTCCAATAAAAATTGTTCTTCTCTGGCGGGAGAAACAATTATTCTTTTCTTTGTGGAAAATTAGAGAATCTTAGCAAATCCTCGCATATATGTTTTTATTTCATAATTTCATTTTGTTCTACAATTACAATTTCGATGATTCGAAACAGATTCGGAAGAATTTCACATATCATCAATTGAGCATAATTTTTATTTATAATAATTTTCTGGACTTCGATGAATAAAATGCATTCAGTTTTCATTCTCCAAGGGAGATCCCCGACCTAGATCTTAAATTAAATAATAATGAAGAGGATTCGGAACCTTTACTACGCAGTTGCGCTTTTATCTACTTTGAAATTTTATCAAATAACATTATAAATTTTCTTCATGATCCAAGTTCAAAAATACCCTTATAAAAAGCTTAAATAATATATTATTGAAATAAATTATCAAACTAAATGTATCATCCACTTCTCAGAGGTTGACATTAATGTAATCCACATCAGTAATCGGAATATGTATACAATTATTTATGAAGTTCATTATAAAGAGTTTGATCCCTTGAACTTTTTGAATATCGAAATGTTTATGATAATAATAATTTATGTTGGAAAGTCATATTTTAGGATTGTTAGTCCCACTAACCTTTACCTAAAATTCCAATTGTTCGATGACAAATGCAAAAATGCATTCGAAAATTAGAAAATTTGCTTCAAAAAGAATTCTGTTGTAGTAATTCACATTTAAAGGTTAGGGATTAAACTATTTTGTTGCAAATACATCTTTTCGATTAAAAAATTTATCACTTTTGGTTGAAAACATAACTATTTAATACGTACCTTTTCGACTTTGAAACTCATCCAATAACTTTCATTTAAAATATATCTTTTTATTTTAAAATTTCTATATTTTGTTGAAAATTCATATTTGAGTGATGATTTACTAACTCTTCTGTTAAAAATTCATCATTAAAAATATTCTCATTTGGTTGAATTCAAAAACTGTTGGTTAGAAATCTTTTTTGGTTCAAATATCAACTATTACATTCTGCGTTTGAAAATTCATCTTTTTGGAAACATTTTCAACCAAAAAACATTTTTCTCTCCACATTGTTCCCTTTTGACTATTAGTTTTCGAGAAAATAATATATTTATACTTTTGAATTTAATAACTTTGTTATGTCAGAAACTGCCTCCATTTTTCAAAAAAATTTCAGTTCTATAAAATTAATTGGAAAAATAAAATTTACCTTGTCAAACTAGCCATAATGTTTTGTCGTTTTTCGACATTTTTTTAGTAATTTTCAAATTATTGTAGATTGTAAGATTTAAGTCATTCGTAAAGTATACTTACGTTTATTTCTACTCTAGAATCATATGCCTAAATACCAACTCATTCTTACACTATGACCTAGACTTTTCTCAAACTTTGCATTGGATGAAATGGAATTGGTCTACAATGAATTCCAGAATAATAATTTAGAAAAAAAAAACTATAAGATATCAAATTACAATTTCTGATCAAAAAAAGAAAACAAATATTTCAAAAAATTAGTTTTGAAAAAATCTTGCTTTGCTTCCGGAATTCGTAGGTGTAAAAAGGTCGATGCTAAATTTCGGAAATACTGCAATTTTCGTTCAATTTTATATTTTGAACATTTTTGTGAGCATTACAATTAACTTGTCAACCCGAAATGATGGGTTTTCAATGAAGAATTACTAATTTTTATGAAAGTTATTCAGTTTTAACTGTAAAAGATGAGTTTCTTACGAAAAAGATAAATTTCCAACAAGGGAAGATTATTCTTCCAAAAAGAAAGAAAATTAAGTCGAATTGTTCGATTTTCAATCCAAAGAGACGACTTTTGAAACCGAAATGGAGTATAAATTCTAACCAAAATAATTGAATTTGAAAGAGAAAAATTAGTATTCAACCACACTTCCAGATTCCGAGGATCTGGAGTATCAATTATCGCCAAACATACATCTTTTGCAATTATTATTGCTTCTATTTTCTCTTTTGGTGGTACCCATTGAATTTAATTTATATCGTTAGTCCTAGGTCAAGAAGAATCTATTTCGATACTGATTGAGTAATAGATTTTCATACAAATTGATCTATATAGTATATTATCCTTCGTACGTCACATAAAATTCATGATATATTCTTTAATTTCCAACATTTCAGGGCAAAAACATATCGCTCAAATCGTCTGGAATCATAGATTTAGAATATATCGTTTCTAAATTCTTATATTGGGAATTACGATTTTGATATTTTCATATACCATCTGCTGAGTGAGGGTCTGGGCCAGCAGTCGAGCAGCTCAGCCAGCTTACGGCGCACAGTGGGGAAAAAGCACTTTCTTGGGACAAAAATCAGCCGACTCCTCAATTTTCAAGGGATCAGAACTCTTTTTTTTTGAAAATACACGTGAAGAATCGTACTTCAACGTAGATGTGCACGTTTTTTGAATTTTTTACCTAATAAATTGTTATTTAACTAATAATTTGTAATTGGTTATATTTGCGATATTTACATAGCCTCATTCATCGATATTCCTTCACAAAGGTGTTGAATTAGTAAAGTTCTATTTTTTCAATAAAAATGTAACTTGTGGATAAATATCCTGTATTTTTTCAATTGTTATAAACAAATTAATGGGTATAACTGTTAACTGTTGCATTTTCTGATTTTGAATGTATTTCTCACATAGGCTTTGCTTTAAAAATGTGAAGGATCAATACTTAAATGCGAACAAGCACCATATAACAAATATAGTTAATAGTTTCAACAATTTTTATGAAGAAATTCACTGATTTGGAACATCTGTGCATCAAACATTTTTTTTTCTGTAGAATCATTTATTTTCATCCGAAGAACAAGAATATTACACACTAAAGTTCTACAAAACAACATTTACCATTGTTGAAAACAATTTTTATAAACAAATTCACGTATTCAGCATATCTGTGCATCGAAAACTTTTTTTTTTCTGTGGGATCTTTTATTTCCAGCTGGAGAACAAGAATACTACAAATTAGAATTCCATGAAACAACAATATACTTGTTCTTCAAATGAAAATGAATGATTCCACAGAAAAGGAAAATTTTCGATGCAAAGATATGCCGAATAATAGAATTTTTTAAATAAAATTGTTTAAAACAATGACAAATGTTGTTTTATGAAACTCTAGTATATAATATACTTGTCCTCCAGATGGAAATAAATGATTTCACAGAGAAAGAAAATTTTCGATGCACATATATGCCGAGTAAAAGAATTTGATTATGAAAATTGTTCATAACAATGGCGAGTGTTGTTCAATGGAACACTAATATGTATTATTCTTTTTCTTCAGATGAGAATAAATGATTCCACAGAGAAGGAAAATTTCGATGCACAGATATGTCGAATAAAAGAATTTGTTTATAGAAATTGTTTAGAACAATGACGGGTGTAGTTTCATGCAACTCTAATGTGTAATATTCTTGTTCTACACGTGCAAATACATGATTCCAAGAACAAATTTTTTGATAGACAGATATGCCAAATGAAATAATTTGTTTATATAAATTGTTCAAAACAATGACGACTGTTGTTTTATGGAACTCTAGTGTGTAATATACTTGTTCTTCAGATGTAAATAAATGATTTCACAGAAAAGGAAAATTTTCGATGCACAGATATGCTGGATAAAAGAATTTGTTTATGAAAATTGTTCATAACAATGGCGAGTGTTGTTCAATGGAACACTAATGTGTATTATTCTTTTTCTTCACGTGAAAATAAATGTCTAAAAAAAAAGAATATTTTTCGATACACAGGTATGCCAAATAAAAAAATTTGTTTAAAAAAATTGTTCAAAACAATGATAAATGTTGTTTTATGGAATTCTAGTGTGTAATTTACTTGTTCTTCAGATGGAAATAAATGATTTCACAGGAAAGGAAAATTTCCGATGCACCGATATGCCGAATGAAAGAATTTGCTTATAAAAATTGTTTCAAACAATGACAAATGTTGTTTCATGGAACTTTAGTGTTCTTGTTCTTGTTCTTCAAATGAAAATAAATGATTCCACAGAAAAGGAAAATTTTCGATGCGAAGATATGTCGAATAAAAGAATTTGTTTAGAAAAATTGTTTAGAACAATGACGGGTGTTGTTTCATGCAACTCTAATTTTTTATAACAATGACAAATGTTATTTCATGGAACTCTTATGTGTAATATTCTTGTTCTTCAGATGAAAGTAAATCATTCTACAAAAAATGAAATTTTTCAGAGCATAGTTATGCCAAATAAGTGAATTTGTTTATAAAAATTGTTCCAACTAATAATTATTATTGTTATCCAGTGCTTGTTCGCAATTAAAAATTGATTCTCAACATTTTTATAACAAAATCTATATAAGTATTACATTCGAAATCTGAAAATGCAATAGTTAACAGCTATATCCATTAATTTGTCTATAACAATTGACGAAATACAGGATATTTATCTAAAAGTTACATTTTTATTCAAAAGAAGGAACTTTACTAATTCAACGCCCTTGGGAACAAATATCGATGAATGAGGCTATGTAAATATCGCAAATATAACCAATTACAAATTATAAGTTAAATAACAAATTATTGAATAAAAAATTCAAAAAATGTGCATCTCCACGTTAAAGTAAGATTCTTCACGAGTATTTAAAAAAAAAAGCACTGATCTGTTAATAATTGGGAGTCGGCTGATTTTTGTCCCAAAAAAGTGCTTTTTTCCCATTGTGCGGCGTATGGGATGCCGTGTAGTGGGAGTACTGCACTCAGGCATCTGGGAAGGAATTGTCCTGTTAGTCTGGGAGGTGGGTATGTTCCCGTATGAATTTAAGAGTCAAAAGATAAAAACCAGTTGATCTTATGTATTTTGACCTGCTTAATCTAATGATACCGGTTACTTTCACAATAAGTGGATAGGTTTTGTTTGAAACGCAATTGTTTAAACAAATATGAGAGAATGGTTTTCCTCGACGGGACAAATTTTTTTTCAAAAGAATGGACAATTCTAAGGATAAAAGTTATCTTCTAATTTTTTTTTAAATGCATATTTACGAAGTTATAAATTTTAAAAGTTCAAAATTTGATGTTTTTTGCAAACTTTGAGTATCGATTATTCTTGACCTATCAAATATTTTTTTTCAATTAATGAAGCAATCTGTTCTTTGAGAGTTCTTCTACCTATTCATTCTACGCAACATTTGATTAACCAGTCGGAAGCCTAGTTATCGCAATTCACAAGTAGCGCCTTTTGTGCGCGGGACAGTACGTTTGGCTTCATACTTCCTTCAGTAAGGCCGTGAGTACCTCGCCAGCCATAGGAGCCAAACGCACTGTCACGCGCACAAAAGGCGATACTTTTTGTCCACTTTTATCCACTTTTTGTAAAAGTAACCGGTATCGTTGAATTCAACAGGTCAAAATACATAAGATCAACTGGTTTCTATCTTTTGCCTCTTGAATGCATATGGGAACATACCCAGCTCCTGGCTCCTGGACAGTAGCCCGCGTCTGTGGTCAGAGGCGATTGAAGAGTCATCAGCATCAATATACACAAGTGATAATGGTCTCACTGGAAGGGGAAGGCAACCAAAGTATCTCGCGCGCAATTGGGCATCGACCGGGAAGAGACCCCAGGTATCCGCAGAGGAAAAGATGATAGCCCATTCGGCCTAATTTAAAAGAAATTACTAGCGCCCTGAAGAAGTATCAAATAGTGTCAATAGTGCCGTGCGGCCTCCTATACAAACATGATGATACTAGTTTCCTGAGAGTCCAAAGTAAACTATAAATTCCATATTCAATTTGCGATTGTAGGACACCAATATAGCAGGAAAATGTCGGTATTCATACTGCTTCCATAGAGTAAACGGGATCGGTATCGCAGAGTTTAGAGTTTGGATTTAGAGTAAACATAGTCAGTCTAGTTTGTACTTGCTAGTTTGATAGCAACACAACCACTACCTCCACTACCTCGTCCACACGTCCCTTCTAGAAAGGGGACCTCGATTCTGGTCGTAATAGACTCCCTCCAGACCGAGATACATAATGGAAAATCATTGGTAACATACGGTCGCGGGTCAACACGAGGTTAATTCAGTTTACCACCGATTTCCAACGCGCCAGCCTCTACCCTCTCGTTTCAGACCAACCCTCTCCCTCTCCCTCTGCTTTTCGCTTCCATGTCCAATTTGACCCTTCCTCATGTGGGGACTCTCAAGTGCGAATATTGATGTGCCAACCTGAAACTCGCAACCCTGATTTGCGGGAAAAGTAGAAACCCCGGTCTACCACGCAATTCGGGAAGCCATCATCGATAAACGACAGCGATAAATCACTTCGGGGTAAACGAAATTCCGTAGAACGAAATCCATACCTTTCAGTCCGCTTGTTGAAGAGGCCATTTCCAAAAGAATTTCGGGGCATTTACGGACGATCCAACTTTTTCTTCAGAACTTCTACGCTTAGCAAGATACATTATGGATTTGGAAATGGAAATTGGAAGTATAAGAATTGGACTCAGTACACTGACAAAACATTATTCGAGTCGGAGAAATTCATTTCTATTGGGTTTTTCGTATCTAGAAACTTGTTACATAAGTTAACTGAATATTGTGTGAAACTCACAGATTTAGGTTTTCATTTCGAGGCGATGTAATGCATGAGTCACGTGACACAAGTTATCGTTTTTTCTGTAACAACTCCCGTCTACACCGAATGAGATATCGGATTGAAATTTCGAGAAAAGCTTCGGAAAAGAATGCTTTACGTTTCTATGTAACATAATTTTTTTTCGAAATTTTGATCTAAACGTGAGTTGTCGTTAGAAAAATTCTATATGATTTGGGCGGGGAGTTCTTCACTTGGGAGTAGTGGAAACGAATTCTTCTATCTATTTGAGAGAGATTTGGGTCACATGACTTTGGGGTCGTCCATAAACCACGCAGCCGATTTTAGGGGGGGGGGGTTGTAAGAAATACTACGGTTATCCACGGAAGGGGAGGGTAGTTTCAGTCAGATCTACGTAGCCTTTATTGAAACTTCATTACATAACTTATTAATAAATTAACTCTGATACATTATGTTAGATTGTTGGAAAAAAAACAAGTTCAATTTTCGTCACGCTGTGATTGCTATTAATGAAACTTGTAATTTAGAAATTACAGGGTGGCATCCTTCAACACAACAGATCAAACATTGCAAAATAAATCAATTCTAGGAAAAATACTCTGATTTTCAACAAAAAATATAATCTAAAAAAAAATTGTATTCGATAGTTCATTTTTCAACCAATGTGATGAATTTTCAAATAACATATATCTTCAACCAGAACACTTGAATTTCAAAACAAGAAGATGAGTTTTCAACTAAAAAGATAAATATTTAACCGGAGCACTTCAATTTCCAATCATGAAGGTGAATATTCAAACAAGAAGATTAATTTCCAAAAAGAAAGAATCATTTTCTGAGAGAAAATATGAAGTTCTAACAGAAAAGTCGAATTTCAAAGTAAAAAAATTATTATTTTCATCCTTGAATGGAACAGTAACATATTTAGTTTAAAAACATAATTTTAAAACGAGCATAAGTGCTTTATACTCAAAAAGAGAATCTTTCATTGAAGGAGTTGAGTTTTCAAGCAGGTAAACTAACTTTTACTGAAAAGATAAATCGTCAACGAAAATTATATTACTCAAATTTTAAACTGAAAAAACATTTATGTTTAACTAAAAAAATAGATTCAGTTTAATGAAAATATGAAATTTTCAATTGGAGTGAGTAAAATTTTCAGTTGAGAAAAATTACCTTCACCACAAAGAACTAACTTTCAACCAAAAAAAATTAACTTTTTAAGCAAATTAAAAAGTACTACGTTTTCACAAAAAATGATGAAGAATGAAAGGAAATTCTAAATGATTAACTGAAGTAGTTGAATTTTGAACCGGAAACGGAAAGACAAATTTTCAACTTGAATGAGGAACATTTAACTAGAATAGTTCAATGATGGGAAAAAATTGATTTCCAACCAAAAAATACAATTTTTCAACAGAATTGTTCAAAATTTGAACCATAAAAATAGAAAGATTCAAACGAAAATGGAATAGTGAGATTTTTGGCTTGAAAAATTAATTTCAAGCCAAACATGAGAGTTTTCAATTAGATGAATGTTCGACTCAAATGAAAAATGTTCGATTGCATAATTTTAATTGTTAACCGCAAAAAAGGATTCGAGGAAAACTTCCGAGGGAAACGATAATCTTCTACAAAAAATCGATTTTTGAAAAAAATTTGTGGAATTTCAACGGAATAATGGAATTTTCAATTCAAAAAGCCAAATTTTTGCTGAAATGTCGAATTTTGAACAAAACCTGATGAATTTTCAGGTATAATAATGAATGTTCGAATGAATAAATGATTTTTGATCAAAAAGATGAATTTCTCACCATAAAGATTAATTTTCTACAAAAAAGGCAAACTTTTCAGGAAGTACATAAATTCTCGAAGAAATAGTTCAATCTTCGAAATCAAAAATCAATGTCCAGCAAAAAAATATGTTATTGATTTCTAACAATGTAGTTTAAATTTCAACCAGAGGTGAATTTTGAATCGAAATAATGCAACTTCAACGAGAAAATTTGATTTTCAACAAACAAGTTTGAATTTCAAACAAATAGTTGATTTTTTAACCTAAACAGAATGAATTCGCAAAGGACAATGTAAAGAAGCTTTCTATCATATTTCAGAAATATTTCTTCTTCAGAATACTACTTCAGCTCTAAAGAATGCTTGAAGTACTTTCTTTACTTAAGATTAGGTAGAGAGGACTTTGAAATTGTGACAAATTTATAATTGAAGGAACGATTTTCAAACCTCATAAAGGTTTATTATTATTATTATTATTAATATTATGTAAAAAATTCCCTGTTCCAAGTAAAATCTCACATCTCTACTGAAACTCCCTGTCCTAAAAAAAGAAACTATAATTATTTTCTGAAATTTCCTATCATCAATCCGATTATAAAATTTGAGTCAGCCAAAAAAATTCCGCAGAGCAACAAATTTGCAAAACCTTTTCAATAATTGAAGAAAAATACTTCCTCTCATGACGAATAGATATATTTAAATACTTTGAGAATCAGATGAAAGGAACGTTACATTCTTCAAATCAAATTATAAGATCTCTTTTTGATTCATGAAAAGGAAGCTGTCAGTTTTTTTATTTTCCTGGTAGAATTTTTAATAGTCTAGGTTGAGTCATGTAAATTCCCCATTTTTAATTGAACTCCCCATCATTCCCTGGGGTTTTCCCGGCCAATAAAATTCCCGGTGTCCCAGTCAAGTCGCCACCCTGAATTATTATCAAGTTTTCTTTCAGTCGAAAAACATTTATATGACATGGGACAGGGAATTCTTAATTTAAAATAAAAAAGTACTTAAATCAGTCTCTAGAGTAAAAGTAGTATTTCAAAGAAGAAATGTTTCTGAATTGTGACATTTTTCTTAAAGTCGCATTATTTTTATTCAAAATTACCCTTCTGGTTGAAATTGTAACGACTTAGTTGAAAATCAATCCTTCCTTTTTTGTGAAACATCAAGTATTTAGTTGAACATTGATTTTTGAATTTGAAAATTAGGCTATTTTTTTGAAAATTCATGTTCTTCGTGGAAAATTTGCCTTCCTTGTAGAAAATTAATCTTTATGGTTGAAATTTTATCTTTTGGCTTGAAATACATCTTTTTGTTCAAAACACATCTATTTCCGTTGAAGATTCATCATTATACCTGAAAAGGCATCAGTTTGGTTGAAAATCAATTTCTTCAACTGAAAATTTAACTGTTTCATTTTTAGTGAAAAATGCTCAAAATAAGACAATTCAGTAAAGAGTTGTCTTTTCCATTTTAAAATTCATATATTTTATTGAGAATTTACATACTTTTCGAAAAATCGATTTTCTTATAGAAAATCATCTATTTCTTCGGAAGTTAATATTCTTCCTCGAAAATTCTCCTTTATGGTTAACAACTCAGGTTATAAAGTTAAACATCGTTTATTTTAGTCGAACATTCATCAAGTTAAAAACTCTTATGTTTGGTTTAAAATTATTTTTTTGAGCCAAAAATATCACTATTCCATTTTTGTTCTAAAATTATTATTTATCTAGTTCAAATTTCAACCATTTTGTTGAAAAATTGTATTTTTTGGATGAAAGGTAATTTATTTGTTCAAAAATTGAACTATTCTAGTTAAATGTTCATCATTCAAGTTAAAAATTCGTCTTTCTGCTGTGAAATTTAACTAATTCATTTGAACAGAATAATAATAATATATTTTTATCGAGTTGCCAACAAAAAAAATGTACAAAAGAATATAGTATGTCGAATAACAACTCAAACGGCGAGGTACAGCTACAGCTGCTTTACAGCCTAACACAAACATTTATGATTTCATTTGATCGTTGATCATTTTGTGTAAAAATGTAATAATGTGTTTGAAAGTTAGTTTTTTTTGTTATAAGTAATTCTTTTCATTCAAAAATTCAACTCGTTTCATTTGAAAATTAAAAAAGTTTGAAAACTCAACTCCTTCAGTTAAAGATTGTTTATTTTTATATAAAACCCTTATGCTTGGTTTCAAATTGGTTTTTCAAATTAAAAATGTTACTGTTCCATTTTTGGCTGAAGATAATTATTTTTTGAGTTCAAAATTCGACTATTTTATTGAAACATTGTATTCTGTGTTTGAAAATTATTCTTTCCATTTGAGAACTAATCCTCTTGTTCGAATATTCACCTTCATTGTTGAAAACTGAGGTGCTCCAGTTAAATATTTATCTTTCCATTTGAAAATTCATCTTCTTGGTTGAAAAATGAACTATTTTGTTGGACATACGTTTTTTTATAATCGTAAATTGATTATCTAAATTTTAAGTCATACTGTTCCAATTTTTCGAAAAAAGTGATTTTTTTTATTAAAGAGTTCCAGTATTCCTTTCAAAATTGATTCATTTTGCAATGTTTGATCTGCTGTGTTGAAGGATGTTTAGAATCAACGTCATGAATTGAAATAAATGTTAGCGTTTTGCAACATAAATATATATATATATATATATATATGTGTGTGTGTGTGTGTGTGTGTGTGTGTGTGTGTGTAAAATAAAAAAAAATAAGAGAAAGTAAAATGTTTATGAATATTTTACTTCTACACTCAAAAAAATTTTCTGGTTGA
>WSXT02194364.1:0-19390 GCA_011762715.2 Neuroterus valhalla
ACGCGTGGCGGTCTCGGGTAGATGAGGCAATGAACTTTCGAGTTCCAAATGCTGATAAATAATAATAATAATAATAACCGGAACGATGGGGAGTTTTCATATATTGTTTTTAATTACGTTTTAAACAATTCTACCCATTTTCAGCTTGATGGGAATTTATGTAGCACCAAATGTCTAATTTGACCGGACTAGCGAAAAAAAGGACGAGTTCGTTACCTAGCCATTTTTGACCGATGGTTTTGGTTTTATCCATCAAAGTCACTTTTTGAAAAATCAAAAATGCATGTTTCCGCTCAAACTATGCAAGATGCCGAAAAATATTAACATGAAAAATTCTTTATTTTAAAAAGACCTATAAATTGTATATACACCATTTTTTCATCAGATGCATAGTATTTGTTTAAATCGAGAAAAATGTTTCCAAAAATGAAAAGTTCCATTTTCGAGCAAAACTATGCGAGATATGAAAAAAATGAGAGAAACAAAAATTGTTTACCTTCAAAAATCTGAAAATTCACTGTTGTTTATTTTTCGATAGGACGAATAGTTTTCGTTTTCATCGTGATAACACACTCAGAAAAATACAAAATTCCATCTTCAAGCTAAACAATAAGAGACAAGAAGAGATAATTTATAGAAAAATTGTTCATCTCGAAAAGTTTCACAAGTTTTACATGGACTTTTTTCCCAATACAGCGTATAGTTTTTTTTTATCGTGACAACGCTTCTTAAACAATGAAAAATTCAATCTGCTGGCCAAACTATGCGAGATGTAAATATCAGTGGCAAGCATTGTAATGAGAATGTGTTCCTTAAGGCCACTAGAGCCTTAAGTAAACTTAAAATAAAAAAAATTGTATCAAAAATGAGAAAAAAAATCTTCATAGAAGTGGAGGTTCTCAGCAGTTTTTCAATATTTGTAATCCTGTGTATGCATTACACTGTAAACTGAATTAGGCACGTATGAAGCCGAGCGCAAAGCGCGAGGTGTAAAAAAACCAAGCGCGTAGCGCGAGGTAAATACATTATCGAGCGCGAAGCGCGAGATCCGGATGACGCGCGCCTCAGGCGCCTCTCGTTTGGGAAGTTGTGTATTTTCTTTTAAATCATCAATTATTTAATTATTGTAGTATTCATGTTTTCAATTTGAATTAGGAAATAAGTGTTTCAAACGAAAATTGCGATACTACGTAATCCTGATGATACATATGCATAATAATTATGCAGAATAAATGTTACTGTAAGTTAACAAATGTTTTAATGTATGTGTTTTATTTTTGGTAATATGTATAAAGCATTTTGATTCCGTGCAATTTCCGTTTGAAACACTTATTTTCTAATTTGAAATAAAAATATAAATACTACAAATAATTGAATAATTTAAAAGAAAATACACGTCTCTTTCCAAACGAGAGATGATAAATTGTCAAAACAGACTTTTAATTTTAAAAATTGTTACACAATCATTCAAAATTATAATTTTATTCAAAATTATTAGGAACGAATGAATAAACAGTTTTGCATTTAAAAAATGCAGGCAGCGAGAATAGAGCGTGCAACCTTACGACTATCAGCTCAACGCCTTACTGGGTGAGCTACCAGGTGCTTGAAAATACATTTACGCTAGCTCAACGACCATCCATTCGCAACTCTTCAAATGCATTTTTCTCGAAAAAGGTCCCAAATTGCGCCTCTCTGATTTTTCTCAGAAAACCTCTAGTAGGTGTCTATCACTGAGGAGAGTATCGACCAAAACAAAAATTAGGTGACCTGAAGGCCCTCTTGTAAGTAAAAGACGATGCTTCAACGAAAGAGTTTAATTTTCCGACCAAAAGGTAAATCTTGAAAAAAGAAGAATATTGTTGTCCCAAAAGAACGAGTTTTCCAAGAAAATATATCAATTTTCAACAAAACTGTTGTATTCTTCAGACAGTGATACGAATCATCTAAAGGAAATTCCAATTTTCAACCCAAATATATAATGTTTCAACAATAGAGGTAATTTTTGAACATAAATATGAATTTTGTACAAAAATATAGGAGTTTAAACCCAGAAATGTAATTTTCAAAAAGAAACTTTATTTTCCCAAATAGTTTGATATTCAAAAGCTAATTTCATTTTTCCAAATTTAAATTCTAGGAGTAAGAAAAATACAAAAATAGATGCAAAATTTTTTTTTTATAACCAACAAAATGGATTTTTTGGGGTCCAAGTACAATAAACTTTTATGTGTATATTTCAAGTTATTTCAGGAAAAAATATTCATCTTACGTATATTATCAATCTTCCAGTACTTATTGAATTCATTAAATCTCAAAAATTGAAAAGCTAAAAATAAGCCAATGACATAGATATAATCTAACATTCAGATAAAACATTAAAAAAGTATTCTACGTTGAAGTAATCAAATTAAACGTGATTTGGGGCACAAAAAAATCAACCCAGCACTGGTCGTTTCTGACAAGCGGTAAGAATATTTCCGTTTAGCATAGAAGGACCATTTTGACCGCTTTCTTCAGCGCATTATATTTTTCGTTAGGAATTCGAATTGTCTGTAGTAGTGAGGAGTTAGGTTATAGAACTAAGTTTGTGTGCGTTAGATAAGTGAAGAATACGTTTCTTGTGTAATGACTGTGCCCTTATGATGTAAACAAAAGACTACAAATCTGGTATCTGCTTAACACAAAGACTTTTTTATTTTACTTCAGAACCCTTCATATTTTCCTAAACTGTATTGCAAATTATATTCGCCATCAAAGTTTTCTAGATCAGAGGTGTCCAACGCATGATCAATGGTGTACATAACTGTCACTCGTCAAGCCCCTCTCTTACCACCTTGGATGCGTTCATGCGGTGATCGCGATGCGGAAAGGGGTCCTCGGCGGCCGGGCTGTATGAACAGTGCGCGCAAGTAGGCGTGGTCAGGCGTATTCAGACGAAGTCCGTGGCGGAACAAGAAGAGAATGGTCGATGAAGCGCTCTGAGAAGAGGGAGAAAGGAGAAGCGCGCCAACCTTGCGTTGGACACCCTTGTTCTAGATAGTCTGAGACTTTATGTGGTTCCTTCTTGCACTAAGTATCGAAATATCTTGTAAACATTCAAAGAAAGAGGCTTTCAATCTTTATAATATTTTGGTGCCCGTCCATGATTCCCGGACTGGGTTCTACACTTTTGTAGGACAAATTTTTTCCGTGTATTAATTACACTAGCGTCGATTAATTGCAGCACAGAACGTTCACTTTTCATGTTTGAAAAAAATAAAAAACTATTTACGTTCTACTATGACTTACTAAAACGTTTGGATTGTGTGGAATTAATAACACAGTTTGCGGAAAAAAAGTCAGGCGCGTTTGCCTTTGAGTAGAAGAATATCCTATACTTCTTAGCAATTATCTTGTAACCGGTTTAGTCATTGCAGTTGTATGTTCTGGATATGTTCATATTGTTACGCGTTGTCATTTCATCTATGATTCAATAACTTCATTAACACAGCTCCACAAAAAAAATCTGAAAAAAGCTTCACGGCACCAGACCATGCTGATCTTATGTTTTCGGAGTCGCTGATTCTAAATCTGAGGTCTGTTTTACTCCATCACTTCAGGATTTTCCATAACCTCAAAAAATACCCCCCAAAAACCACCCTTACCGAACTACAAGTAGGCTCGACCTCCTGACGTTGGGAAAATCGAGTTACATCGCTTTTATTTCTTGAAATAATTGATTTTCATACAAGGAGGGGGCTTACTCAACTACCCCGAATCCCCCTAACCCTTAGAAACTACCCCTACCAATCCACAAGTAGGCTCACCCTCCTGACCTTGGGAACAGCGAGTTAAATCGCTAATTTTTCTTGAATTAACTGATTTCCATACCAGCAGGGGGCTTACCCACCTACCCTGAATCCCCCGACCCCTGTAAACCACCCCTACCAAACTACAAGTACTCACCCTCCTGACCTTGGAAACAGCGAGTTAGAGCGTTTATTTTTATTAAACTAATTGATTTCCATTCCAGGAGGGGGCTTACCCACCTACTCTAAATCCACCTCACTCCTAGAACTGCCCCTACCAAACCACAAGTACGCTTACCTTCCTGACCTTGGGAACAACTAGTTAAATCGTTTATTTTTATTGAACTAATTGGCTCCATACCAGGAGGGGGCTTCTCTGCCTACTCTGAATCCATCTCACCCCTAGAAACTACCCCTACCAAACCACGAGTAGGCTCACCCTCCTAACCTAGGGAAGAGCGAGATGTATGCCAGAATTTTCTGGGAAACAAAAAAGCCCGATGTACAAGAAGCTTGTGAGCGACATGATAAAAAATTTTTAAGTTCTAGGTTGCCATATGACTATTAAATTGCACTTTTTACATTCACATATTAATTCTTTCCCAGAAAAACTAGGAGACTTCAGCGAAGAACATGGAGGAAGATGCCATCAAGACATGAAAAATTTTATTTCTCATTTTTAATTGAATTTGACACCATAAGTAAGCTAAGCACCCTACAAATTTATTCATTTCAAGAAAAATGAGCGATCAATCTCGCTGTTCCGAGAACCACATAGTGGCTTTGTAGGAATGATTTTTAGGGGTTGGGGGGTATGGAAATCAATTAGTTCAAGAAAAATAAGGGATTTAATTCGCTGTTCCCAAGGTCAGTGGGTGAGCCTACTTGTAGTTCGGTGAGGGTTGTTTCGGCTATATTTTTTAAGGTTATGAAGAATCCTGACGTGATGGAGTAAAACAGACCTCAGATTCAAAATCAGCGACCCCAAAAACATAAGATCAGCATGGTCTGGTCCCGGGAAGCTCTTTTTCGATTTTTTTTGTGGAGCTGTGTAATACAACATGTCAGATGTAGTAAAACATCTTGTTTCCCTTGCTTCTAAGACCAGTATGACTCTAGCTTGTGCACTACTACGTAATCCCGAAGATACATATGTATAATAAATATTCAGAACAAATGTAAATGTAAGTTAAAATTATTAATTTAAAAGAAAATACACAACTTTCGAAACGAGAGATGAAAAAGAGTTAAAACAGAGTTTTCATTGAAAGAAACAAGATTAATCATTAGGAAATGAATGAATAAACAGTTTCGCATTAAAAAGAAAAAGTGCAAGAAGTAAGAATTGAGCGTGCAACCTTGCGCGTATCAACCAAGCGCCTTAGCAGCTGAGCCACTGGCCGTTGAATTTTATGATACACCAGCGACATGACCATCCGCATGGAATTTTGAAATATATTCTTCTCAAAAGTGAGTGAAAATTGCGCTTTCTTGATTTATCTCAGAAAACCTCTAGTAAGTGTCTATCACTGAGGAGAGTATCGACCAAAACAAAAATTAGGCGACACGAAGGTCCCCTTGTCAGTGTGGAAAAAGCAGTCGAGGACTCTGGCTTCGAACCGAGAAGACAGAGAAGGTTTGAGCTTCTTGGAATGGTCAAAAGGACTTTTTCCTCTAGTGCTGATTTTGAGAGTTTAGATCCAATCTCCCAGTGTAGTTGGCAGGCTATAGCGTCTACGTCTATAGCCGAGTTTGCTGCCTTGGCAGAACGAGCTGAAAGACTTCGTAAAACGAAACTCTCGCTTTACCAAAGCATGACTCGAGTTACAAACGACCTCGAAGGCGATCTTTGCGATTTTCGAATTCTCTTTTCCAACGGTAGTAAAGAGTGGAGTCTTTGAATTTTTCAAACATATCTTATCCCGTGTACCAGAGGAAAATCGAATCGATGAGTTAATTTAAGGATAAAAATAAAGAATTTTTTCGACCCTTTTACCTGTCCTTTGCGATCATTGGCCTCAAAAAGAAATTAAGGTTTAGCAATTGAATGATTATAAGCCATGATTGGCCAAAGAATAGTTTGTAACTAGAAAAATAATCCACTGCCCTCAGCCGGTAGCGAGCAGGAATTAGCCTAAGTGTGACCCTACGTGGTATATTAGTTTGAATCATTGTGAAAAACGCACCACTGAGGGACTTTAGCTATTATAATAGAATGTCTGGAAATAAAAAAAAGGAATAAATAAAGAAAAAGAACAAAAATACATTAGATAATAAAACTAGGATTATTGAAGACCTGATAGATCAGGCTTAGATGGAAGAGCATCGTAGGCATTCGGGTGAGAGAGAAACAAAGAGATTGAGAGAAAGGCAAAGAGAAAGAGAAAGAATTCGTCCAACCTTGCCGTAACAAGGAGAAGGAAGACTGGCGAGCGAGCCGTCGCGTAAATAGAATAGTGACTCTTACTGTACCAGATAAGGTACTAAATATTTTATTGAATGAATGAAATATATTTCAACTGAGTTATCAGAGACCTCTCTCCTGCGTGACCCAATATGTCTATTCATAGTTGCGATTTTATTGAGTTTATAATTAGTCTTTGAAATAATTATTAATTAACCAATAACTAACATTAGCCTCCAAAAATGTGAGGGTCTCAATGTAAAAGAATTGTTGATCAAATATAATTTCTTTGAATCGAGGAAAAATATTCATCTGTTCTGAATTCAAAAAAAGTTTCTCTGATATAATGATTTGCTTTTGATTTGAACAAATTTTTTTGGTTTAGAATGATGGTTTTTTATTTCAATGGAATTGGCCATTAAGGTTCAAATATTACATATATCATGAAGTAATTTTAGCTTCAATAAAAAACGCCGAGAAACCCGTTTCCTTTTCTAGACATATATTTTGCTGACTGTAAACTCCAAATAAGATGAGGCGTACAATTGAAAAAACATGAAGCATAAGAATGCGTTTAATTAAATTAGATGTGGAAGCATTAATTATGCAGCTATCAATATTTTCAAATGAAATCTAAAGTCAAGCTATTTTAGAAGTTTTTTATCCCTTCCCTCCCTTGTACCTCATTCCCCTTTTTTTCTTAACTTTCATTTTTGATTTTATATGTCAAACCCCTAAAATAAAACACTAAAAATACCATCATTATATTTCAACAGACTTTACACTCCAAACTGCTTTCGAAACAGGAGAAATAGGGTATTTTCCTCGAAAGTAGGGACATAATAGAGGAATTTTTTCTTCAAGATTAAATAAGTTTAAAAATATCACAGTCCCCATCTGAAAAAATATAGAACGCTGCTACAAAAAAGATGAATTTCTAACGAAACAAGAGAGTTTCCATTCCAAAAAGTTGAATGTTCAAGCCTCAATAAAGGATATTCACCCAAGCCGTTGAATCTGCAAAAAAAGATGATTTCATAACGAGATGGTTACATTTTGAAAGAGAAATTCAAAGAGGTGAATTCTTTAGGAATATTTCAATTATAAAGAAAAAAATTAAATATCGTACAAATCTTTCGAATTTTTATTCTAGGATATATGTTGATTTCCAACCAAACGACATGGTTTTTCAACTAAATAGTTGAATTTCCAACAACAACCAAAATTAATCTAGGTCAACCAGTTGCATCTCCAACCTCATAGTTGAAGTTTTAGGTTAAACTTCAATAGAAGAAAATAAAACTTCAACCAAAAACTGTCCGATTTTCAACAAAATAGTTCAATTCATTATTCAAGGAAGGGAATTTCCCGGAAAAAAGTTTAGTTTTTAGTCCTAAAGGTTGAATTTTCAAACAAAGGTGATGCCTTTCTACGAAAAGAGTTCAATTTCTAATAAGAATGTTGAGTTTTGTACCTATGGAGATGAATTTTCAATGTAATCATACAATTTTCAAACGACGATATAGTTGAATTTTTAATCCCGAAAGACAAAGGTTCCACAGGAAAATAATACGGTTCATATTATTCTTATCAAGAAATAAATCGAAATTGTACAAGAGAGCTAAATTTCCAATCGGAAAAGATTTCTGAGTCGAAGGAGAAAACAAATTTTGAAGAAATGGTTCAATTTCTCGAACAAAAAAGTGAGTTTCTAGAAAAAGTGATTGAATTTATACCACAAAGATATACACTATTACCCAAAATTTTGATCCTAAAGGAAAAAGTAAAATTTTTGATGAAAAGGGTCAAATTTTTTACTTAGAAATATGATTTTTCAACAAAATAGTTTATTATCAAGCGAACGACAACAATAAAACATAGAAAAAAATCAATTTGGACCCAATAGTTGCATTTCCAACCAAATAATTGGACTCTGAGTAGAATTTTATATGTTAAAGGAGACAGCAGAGATTCTTAGAAATAATATGACTTTTTAAGAAGATAACTGAGTTTTCAACTTTTAAACACAAATTTCCAAGCATTCACAAGCAACTGTCTGTACTTTCAACTTGCTTTTTTGGACAATTATAAGTATTCTCTTTAAAATGTACCATTCCTACGTTTATCGTTAATTTTTGCTTAAAAACCTCCTACTCTCGCTGTGGCTTGAATCGGCACAAACCTTGTTTCCCCCTCCCTGAACCTTCAGAATTATGGCGTATTCTGGAATGATTTCTTAACAAAAAGCATTTCTGTTGATTTCGATACTCTAAAAATGTTCAGGTAACAGGGAAAATGTAGACTGCCTTGCAAATAGGGTCAGATAGTAACAAAAAAACTTTCTGTTTAATTTTTTTTAATGTACAGCTGTAACAGAGGGTGTGTAATTTTGAAGATAATATGTTAGAAATGTTTCCTATTTTGTAAATTAGACGAGGTAAAGTGTTGATGCTTAACATTATATGTATGAATAATTTTTCCATGCGATAAATAATGATATGAACAAATTTCTGGGTTTCTCACCTGGAAGGCAAAGGAAGCCAATGACCAGAAGACTGTAAACTTCATGATTGATTTGCCTCTGTCAAGTTGAATTTTTATACTTGAAATTTACAATAGGTGGAATGTTCATTTAGTTGACGGGAGAACGATTCATAGGTGAAGAATTGGGGTCAAATGATCAAATCATCACGATTGTAAGCCATGGCGAAGGTAACGGTAGATAAATAAAAATATGTTTTGCTCGAATCTTTGTTCAAACTAAGAGTGTGTGCTGGTTCACTTTGTTATATGACATTTTTTATTAAAAACAAATTGTGTTTCCTCAAGTAGAATTTTTGATCTTCATAGAGAAAAGTTTGGTTTGAATTTCAGGAATCGTCCATGGAAATTATTTCTTTGAATCACGTAACATTTTCTAGAATTGTTATATAAATCTAACTAGGAGGAATTTCATACTTCTTTCCAATTATGTAAGTATAGGCTTGCAATATATTGATAATCTCTTGTTCCCTATTATTTCTGTTGAATCATGATCTCATTTGTATTAATCACAAATATTCCTGTTCTTAATACACATACCCTTATCAGATTCCAATAAAAAATCTAGCATTCTCGGATGGGTGGAAGATTAGGGAGCACTCGATGAATTATGACGTCGAAAATTCAGCCCCTTGGATCACTGTTGAAATTGAAAACCTCACGAGGAAACAAGATAATAAACGTTGTTTTGCAAGAAGAATTAAAAGTGCAATGATGCAAGCGCAGTTCCGAAAGTTGAGGAATTAAGTCTGAACAGAAATTAGGGATTCGCACAATAGTAATTCCATGAAAAACAAGGATAAAATGACAATATCTGGCACTTATTCAGACGTTTATGTCAAATTTCAACCTAGGAAGAAGTATCGGGTCATACATCTTCATTTAATGATTTATGAATAGCCTTGACAATGTTAACCTCTTTCAACTCATCCAACTCTTGTTCACCTTCTAGAGTTCCTACAGCTGATCGGGAAAATTCGACTCTTTGGAACAATGATTTCTTTCTCTAGACCAGGGGTGTCCAACGCAAGGTTGGCGCGCTTCTCCTTTATTCTCCTTCTCCAAGCACTTCATCGAGAATTAACACCTGGTGTTGTGTATGATAAACTATTCGAAATTGAATCTTACGCACTTGGAGTGGATGGTAGATCTATCAAAATGATTTGATTAGCGCTTCCTGTAATTTTCCCTATCTTTTTACGCATCTTTAATTTCAAGTGGGGTTTCTTCTGGATATATGGAAGAAAGCTTTGATTTGCCTGATTCCTCAGGTTTCTAGTCCATCTTCCCTTCTCGTGTGGGGTTTGCTGGTCTTTCATCGAGCGCCTCCCAAGGTTGGTTCCGATTAGGTGAAGGTCCGGTGGCCAGCACTGTTCTCAGTGATTTTGGGAAGGACCTCAGTCCACTGGAATGGATGGCAGTTATGAAACTGTTTTTAGAGAGGATATGGAAAAGAAGCTGGCTAAGCTTACTAAGGTTATAATGAAGATGGTGAATTACACAAAAGGAATAAGAAACTTAGACAAAAGTATCAGAAATGGCCTAGAGGAATGGCGTGTTCGATGTTAACTCAAGTGACAAGACTAGGTGATGGCCCACAAGCAGCGACACACAAAAAACAAATTGATGTAGGCCAAAATACTTCGGAGGGACAGTGCAATAATAAGAGACCAGTTAAGAACATCTGAAGTCCCAGCGAAGGCTCGTCCCTGCGTCCAAAGATGAAAACTTAACTTGCCTCAGATGTATCTGTGTAGGTTGAATCGAGGACTCGCAAACGGAGAAATCATATGGCATCTTCTGACGAAAAAAGTGTGAAACCAGGACGTGGACGTTCTCAAACTCGTTCGTAGACAATTCAAACCTGCTGAAATGGAGATTTGCGTAAGAAGATTCAGGGGAGCAGATCAGGAGATTTTCTGGTAGAACTGGGCCCTATGTCTTTAGAGCTAAGTTGAGCATACATGACATTGGTGCCGCTACTGATGAGCGAGAAATCAGAGATGCTCTGCACGAATCTCTAGGATTGCAAGAAGTTGGACATCAGACATCAGGATGAACTTGTCAAGACGACGTCAGTGGGGCACAAGGCTGGCTTCCATCGAGATCAATGAAGGCTTGGCAACATGGTTGGAAAAAGCTGGAAACGTCAAAATTCGAAGCGTCAGTTAGTATCTACGAAGAACAAGCAGCGATGGCAGTAGTCATTCATGGTAACCTGAGTAGGAGCAGACTTGCCTGTGACTTACTGTCCCAGATTGCAGAGGATTAACGAGCGGATCTGCTCATTATTTTGAATCAATATTGCAGGATGGGCAAAAACAACTGGTACCCGGATAACGTTGGAACTGTGGTTATATGAATTAGGAATGCATCCATGTTTCCAGTGGCTGATATGGGTAAGGAAGATGGCCACGTCTGGGTCAGGAGTGGTAACATCACCTTCGTCAATGTCTAACTCTCATCTAACGAGGCGATAGCTGAGTTTCCCGGAAGCTTGGAGGACTGTAGGACTGCATCCGGGAGATGGATGGCGATGTCATTATCGCGACTTCAATACGAAAGCGCTCGAACGGGGAATTACATCCACCTGCAGCAGATACGCTGGGGTTCTAGGGATAGTGGCCAAGCTGGACCTAACGATCCTGAACAGGGCTACGATCTCAACTTTTCGACGATGCGGCTGCCGAGGTATTATAATTGACATCACTCTTGTATTGGTCGCTGTATCAACAGCGACATGAAGATGGTAGGTTGTCGAGGATCTTAGGTTAAGGAATTACGCATTGAAGTCTACTCCCTGATAAACCGCAAAGCCTCCAGGCCGAATGGGATCCCAGTGAAAATATTCAAGCTGATCTCAAGCGAGTTCCCGCACATGCCTCCGTCTTTTAAACCTCTCTGAATGTAGACAACGCAGGTTAAATTCCTCAGAAGATGTTGCGTGTGCGGCTTCGCACTGCCATCGAAGAAGCAGGTGAGCTGTCCAAACGCCAACATGGATCCCGCATCAAACATTCAACGATTGGAGCCGTGAAGGAGGTAGTCCCGGAGACTCAAAGGATATGGAAAAGCAATCACAGGACGCGAAATTCCTGTGTACTGTTCACCCTCGACGTGAAAAACGCCTTTAACTCAGCGAGGAGGGTTGGCATTCTTGAATCACTAAAGCACCGGTTAAGGGTGCTGGCGTATCGGTGAAGGGCTTTCAGGGATTGCCCAGATGACAGGGGGTTGAGGTATGAGACAAAGAGAGGCCAAAAAAGACAGAAATTCACTGCTGGAGTAGCGAAGGGGTCTGCACTTGGCCCATACTTCAGGGACGTTTTTCACGACGGAGTTTTTGAAATAATTCTACTGGTGTGAGCCAGAATAATTTAAATTGCTGATGGCCTTACAGAACTTATACTGACAAGGAACATCGAACAAGCCCAGAAAAAAAGTCACTTATATCATCGGCTTAGTTAATTGGTGGCTGGAGGAACATGGCTTCTCACCAGCAGCAAGTAGGACGGAAGTAGTCGTGCTTGCTAGGCAGAGACATTTTGGCTATTCTGTTCTGTTAAAAATGATAGGAGAGTCAACTGTGGAGCAAAAGCTTTCACTTTGGCCATAGATCCAGAAAGCAGACAACAAAGCTAGTAAAATGGCAGCAAACCTGTCCAGGCTGATTTTTAATGTTCATGGTCGTAGAGTCAGCAAGCGAAAAACGCTTATGAGTGTGGTTCATGACATCTCGCTCAACTGAGCCAAGATTTCAGCTTATGTGCTCGACGTCGAGAAGTGATTCCTGTTTACCTTTTCTCCGAAGGGAGAGAGAGGATTTATGAACGTTCTCGAACTGATGAAGATGGCAGTCATATCAGAATCCAGGACCAGTCTCCTGTCTTGAGGGAATGGCATCAACACTGGGATGCTGATACCAGAAAAGATGAACAACGAAGTTGATAGCAGAGGTGTCCCCGTGATCTGATAGAAAGCGTGGTGAGGTGGATTTCAAACCCAGTTAATTCCTTACAGGGCATGGACCATTTACTCCTACCTAAATCGACGGAGTGTAAATGCGGTAGAAAATGATGAGCACACCTTTCATGAGTGTGATAGGTGGGCGAGCGAAAACAGGATCTAGTTGTGCTAGTAGAGACAACTACTCCAAAAAACACGGTGACACTGATGCTGACTAACCAAGAGAATTGGGACTCGGCGGTACGGTATTTCAAATATGTCCTCCGGCAGAATAAAAAGGAGGAGAGCGAGAGACTGCGTAAGCAAGAAAGCATGGCAGGGCAGAAAAAGTACCATGGAAGTGTCTACGCATATTTCCAATCGCTGACGAGCCTGATGTGCAACTTCATATTATACTGCTGAGGACGACGCGAAAATTTGCAGGAGAATTAATGAAGATTGTGACGAAGAATACAATGAAGGGGTCAACAACCAGCAATGAGGTAAATTGGCAATGAACAATCATACCCACCCATGATGTCAGGAGCCGACGAGCCCGTTGCGCACCACAGGCGCGCTAATGAGGACGATGCGTTTATCATGGTTAGTGGCTGGTCTAACAATAAGATGAAGTCCTAGTTAGCATGCAGCTTGGAGCGCCGGAGCATGGCGTGATTGGCCTTCCCCTCATGTCCCTGAAGTAATGCGGAAGCGGTTTCTGGGGACATGGGTCGCCAGGCAGAGGAAGGGTTTTAGTCGGCAGAAATCCGACATTTAAGCCATTACAATATATCTTCAAGCTTAGCACAGTACATTACAGCATCCTTGGAAGTTACTCTCCGTATTAAGGGGTCCTCCACTCTCCGATAATAAAGAAGGAGAACTCTACAGCCCTGGTATAGCAGATTAACTCGTGAGTTACAGAAATCAAGTTAAACATACACCGTCATTCATCTTTTAACACGTTTCCCCGAAAAAAGTGTTTTTCCAACTGCCGCACAGTGGATGAAAACGAAGAAAAACTTGCCAAAAGTCGAATTTTTTTTTTTTTTTTTTCGTTGATTGGTAATACTTGAGTGATTTTTTCCCCGTCGTTTCTCATCGCTGTCGTTTCCAAGTTATCATTTCAAAATTGACCGTCGGGAGTGACTCGTGAAATGATTGTACCGGTGGAAAAAAATCGTTCTCTCTGAAAGTGCATCGCTTTTCAATGGATTTTCGGATTTTAATTCAACAAAATGGAATCTTCTCCTAAAAGTAGGTACAATTTTCTGTTGTTTACAGGAAACACGAAGTCACATCGTTTCACTTTGATATCTTGCCAATCTAATAGAGAAAAATTCAATGTTTATAATTACACGTATGCATTCAAAAACGTTTTAAAAAAAACCCGCAATCCCCGCTTCAGAATTTTTTAATCATACTAACATGACCTTCAAGTAACTTATGTCAAAAGCCCAACTACCACTTATTGCAACTTTCTAAATTATCGAAAAAAGTTTCGTGAATAATTTTGAGAAAAAAAATGTAAAGGGATAAAGTTCGGAAAAGCGCTTACCTCTGATCAATCCGAAACTTCGTATACCTATATATTTCAACGCGCTGATCACAAATATGATAGTGAAAATGCCCGCAAATTTGATTTTCATGGTGGAAAGAATGGAAAATCCATAAAAATCATGTTTCATCACGGTTATATCAGGGAATAGTGAAATGTGATAAAAGAGCTTCAAAAAAAAAATTGTAGATCATTTGAAAATACATATTTCATTTTCAACATATTTTTACCCAACGACTGATGGTTTTTGACTATAAAGATGAACTCAATATCAAATTCCTAATCAGCGACTTCGAGAATCCACGTTAACAATTTTTTAAGCGAATCAGATGTAATTCCTTAGTAGTCGTTCACCATTTTTAATCCGCCATTTTGTTTTTCGAAAAGTTCAATATGAAATTCTGAATCAGTGACCTTTAAAACCCGCTTATACTATTTTTAAAGTAAATCGGATGGAATTTCTCGAAATTTGTCCGCCATTTTGAATCCGCCATTCTGTTTCAGACAAACTCAATACCCAATTCTCATCCAGCGACCTCGAATACCCCAAGATGCCAATTTTAAGACAAATCCGACGAAATTTTCGACTTCTGACCAGCTTTTCGGGATTTTCAACCACTGTGTGCCGATTAGAGACTCTTCAGAAAAGTATTTGTCTGATTTCGATAATTTTTTTTTAAATGGCTCAGAAAACATACCGCTATGTTTTCCTGAGTACGGTTTCCAGAATTTTATTTTGTTCTATTTATACCCTCTAATAGGTGAAATGTGACGTGGAAATTAGAATTTAAAAAAAATTGTTGCATATCTTTCACTCATGGCAAAATTTAAAAAAACTGTCTCGGAAAACATAGTGAACGTAACTGTGATTACAGAGAATATCAATTTTCTGATTTCAGATTGCCCCATTGGCCACAACGTTACTTAGGCGGGACCGTTTCAGTTGTAGAATCCATGTCATCAATGACATTTTAAGGTCGCGGAAGTTTTTTTCCGTCTGCAAAAATAGAACTTGGAAGTAAAAACATGTGTGATTGGTTCCCAAAATAATTGTTCAATTTCTCGCCTCCAGAGTAAGGGAACCACTTAAAAATATCAATAGAGAATAAGGAGATAAAAATAGTACCATAGAAACGCTTGAAATTTTAAATTGTATCTCTAATGTCCTATATTTTGTTTCGATAGTTTGATAGCGCGGGTTCAAAAGGATATGAACATGGTGAGTCAATGGGCACTTAACAATGAATATGGCTAAGATAAGACGATTTTTTATGTCAAATTAATTTTCAATCTCTCCCAAAAGTAAACACCACAGTATCGTTGTGATATCTCTGCAAACAGGAATGCGAGTTTAGTTGCTCAATCTAAACTTCATGGAAAGGGAAGTGCATTTTTGAACAAGGTAACACAATCAATCAGGGATGCACCGTCGTCATTTCTAGCCAAAAAGCTATATTTTTATTTCTCATTTCGCACTGATAATACTTCTCTTGAAACTGCGTACTGGTAAATTATTAGTATACTGATATTCAGTATGATACTCCAAACATTCAAACATTCAGTGCATTCAACTTAAATCAATCATTGGAGAAGATAAATTTGTATTGAGTGTGGATTTATTTTTAGTCACATGTAGCAAAATCCTTCTCCGAATGACGAGAAGCTCTAATTACCCCTTCTTTAACAGCTTAGCATTGCGCACACATATTTAATTTAAAAAAGACTTGAATGAGGTGATGAATCCACTAGAAAAGATATAAAAGTCACATGCTCAAAAGAATTGATAAGACTTTACCACTCATTCCTGAAAAATTCTAGAAATTTCAATCAGTAATAAATCAAACAGATATGAAATACAGGACGATGAATTTGAACAGATATAAATTTAGAATATATGCCCCTCCACTGAATTAAAAGTAAGAATATTCTATAAAACCGGCCGCCCTTCACAAGAACTGGTCTGGAGTTTCCTATTGTTATCTTTACTCGCATCGAAAAAAATGAACGATGTCACTCTATCATTTGCCTGCGTGACCTTGCTCAATTTAGCAAGTAAGTATTTATAACAGAATGAAATCTTGTTTTATCATAAGTGAGAAACATACCGTATTTTTCAAATATGACTGCAGCTTCAACAGAATCTAAAATTTATCATTGGAAAGCTATATTCATAAGATGCCACGTTGCGAGATCCAAATATGTTAACATCTGGAAAGAAAAAGAGGACGATGGACGCGAAGTTCTAATTAATGCAAGTGCACGGATATTTTAAAATCATACAGAAGCATACTTTATCATGCGTTCTGGAGTGGTGCCTAATTTTCCCACATTTTCGTTCAACATATGGGAATGAATGGCAATAGAATGTTCTTTGGAAGCACTAAATTATTCAACATTTTTCATATTCCATATTTTACTAGGAGATAAAGTAATAGCTCTATATTACTTATTTTTCACATTCAGATCAAAATTTCAAAAACAATACGTTTTGGAGGCCACGTAGCAGATGTGAATAACCCGTGCTCGTCATGCGGGCTAGTTACTTTGCTGGATTGATATATATCACCTCGGGAAAGAAATAAAACAAAATTGTTCCTCTACTAGCATATACACAGCTGGAATTGGCAGTTTTTGCTGGAGCGCGTCAAATAAGATTTGCTTCCTATCATCAGAAATAAGATCGATCTTGAATTTAACTCCTTGATTTGCAATATGAACTTTTTTATCAAAAATTTCCAGGATTACAGGGAAAGTATTCGAGTTCTTCTGGTTCAGTATCTCATTTCGAATTATTCCCATACCTTTGATTTATTCTGATTTTCTTGAATACCTTGAAGCATGCAAACGTTGCGTTGGACATCCCTGATCCATAGGTTTCTTGAATTTTTACTCGATGAGGTAAATTAGAAGTAATGTTAGAAAGTCACGTGATGGAACCCTACATGCATAATTTGAAATTTTGAAAACAAATTCTGTGATGGCATATACATTATGCAACAAGAACACTTCCCAAAAGATCTATTTAGAATGACATTCTCAAGAATAACCCAACATCTCATATTTGTCATTATATATACACTCAAATAGTTATTTCCCCAGTTTACAACAATTTCATCAATCTCTTTGCTTGCAGTAAAAGGTGGGTGGGCGTTGCATCAGCTGTATGCTCCTGCAGGAAGCTACCTTGTAGTAAAACAATATCTACCAGATGACGTTCCCAGTTTAGTTCTTATTGGAGATGTTCATCCTTATGAACCTGCTCATCCACCACTGTACATGAATGAATGGCACGCAATAATAATGCTCAGCGATGGATCGAATTACTATGCCAATCTTGTTCGCAGAGATGCAGATTCGCCTAATAATTATGATTATTATAGAGATTATCAAACCTTCAAATGTTTTATAATAAGAAAAGGTATGAGAGACGTGGAAGGACCTTTCCTTACGCCTAATAGACCTCATTACGGACACGTTTCGCTGATTCGAGTAGTAGGACCAGGTACTAGTGTTGTGGGAGAATTAAGACTTGCAAAATAAAGTTTTGTTGATATATAGTGGTCAAGTTGCGTTTCTGGGAGAACTAGTAAATGTTAGCATTACAAATTACAAATGTTATTTTCCCCTAACAAATTTGTCGAGAAAAATTAGCTATGGTTATTTTTTTCAGGAATAAAAACATATAAACTGTGACGCGACCTTTTTATTTAAAATTAAATAGCGTCCTATTGGCCTGCACAAAGATAAAACAACACAAAATATACCTCAGGGCGCCAGCTTTCAAATGAGCAGTCTTATACCACACGTGCTTCCTAACCCTAAAAAAGAGGATGATAAGAGAGTACGATAAAAACAATATACGATACCTAAAACCTGGAAAACCGAAAAAACTCCCAGGATCGACCAGCTCAGTTCTTAAGTAGAGGGGGTGGTTCATAAATACAATTTGGCAAGATAGTTTCCCCCAAAAAAACATGCATATCCTAACAATCATATAAAAAAGTTATAAACAATGATAATGAGCAAAATACAGAAAGATCAAAGATCAAAAATGATAAGAACGAAAAGGGGTGGGGTCGTTGGAACTCTTACACATGGAGGTGAAAGAAATAGCAAGTATACACATTTATCGTAGCAGAAGTACGAAAAAGAGAAAAGGGTGGAGGGGCGAGAAGATAACCAGAAAAGAGGCAATAAAGAGGTTGAGAAAAGTCGATGTTTTATAAGAAGGAGTCCACGGGAACTATTGTAAAATCAAAGGGGATCACCAAGGAAAAAAATTTTATGCTAGACACTATTAACTTTATTCATGAGAGCCTAAAAGTTGCAACAAAAGAGTAACAAACGAATGAAGAGAGAAAGAGGGGGGGGGGGCAAAATTTGGCAAGGGACGATAGATCGAAAGGAGGAATAAAAATTTGGGCTTAGATCGGAATACTACGGGAAAAAAACAAAGAGGTCGAACGAGAGGTCAACTTGTCTACTTACATGGACAGGCCGCCGAAATACACTATAATCCTAAGACAAGGTCACCTAATCCTGCTGGCATTCTAGCTATTCCAGAAGGTGCGGATTCTAGGAGCAAGAGGGGTTTTCGTGGCCCTCTGTCCGTGAGGAAATCAAGATTAATTTTATGTATTTTAGGCTCCTGAATCCGAATTTCGAAGGTGCCAAGCCGTGAGTGGTCAAATTAAAAAGTTATTAACAAATTAAGTGTTCAAACAATTGCCACTTTCCACCTATTCAAGTTACAGATCCTTGCAGTATATAAAATGGTTTCAAATTTATTCAGAAATACGCTCGTTTTTTCAAGTTAAAAAAATATTAATTAGAACCCAAGATATTGCAAATAAACCACGGAAAACCCATAGAAACGGAACATTTTATTGTTTAACAGGCTATAACTTGTTTTCTATTGAAGAAATGAACTTTGAAATCATATGAAAATGTTCGCTATTCGATAAGGAACAGGTCTGTGTTTCATATTTATTCAAATATCAACCACAAATGAAAATATCGCAAGTTCATTAAACAAAAATCGCCCGTTTTCGGATGACTCAATTGTTTAAAGGCTTACACTACCGTCGGAAATTATGAGATCGATTGACGCAAGCACAAACAAAAATCACTGCTGGCTTTGAAATACGATAA
>WSXT02194375.1:0-19388 GCA_011762715.2 Neuroterus valhalla
AACTGAAAATTCTATGGTTTCAAAGATTGAATAAATGTTTAGGCATTAAAATTTCGAGGGTTTTTCATTTGGAAATATTCCATTTCAAACACATTCCCTGTCCAATTATTTAATTTCCGGCGCTTCTTGTCAGGATTGATGACATTTCAAATCCTCACCATTCGCAATATTGTACTATTATCTCAATTCTTATCTTAATTTACTCAAGTTATTGTGAACGTCTTCCATTACAAAATCATTCCTATTTAGATGTTTTGAATTCGGAATGGTCATTTTTCTGAAACTTTGGTCTATGATTATTGAAAGTTCTTCATTTGAAATCATTAAAAACTCCATGATTAATTGGAATTTTGAAGATTTTGACCATTTTCTAGCCCAGTCGTTAATTTAAAATTTAATTTTAATTTCATGGTCATATTCTCAAGCTTTGGACGCTTTGAGCGTTCATATAAGAATCATTTGAATCTGCTCCATTTGGAAAAGTCCTATTTCCGGAATGGTGCTCTGAAATTATTCGATTTTGAATACTTTGAATCAGGAACTATATAATTTTAATCCCTATCATTTTAAAATTATACTCTTTTCCATAATGTTCAATTTCAAACATTTCGAAACATTTCATTTGGAACCGATTCAATTCAGAATCCTCACGATACAAAATTATTCAACGGAAACTAACTCGAGTTTGAAACTTTAGAATATTTAATCTAACATCAAATTTCCCCATTTTAAATTAGAAATCATTTCATTTGAGAGAACATAAACTTAGAATTATTACAATGGCAGTACCAACTTCATGTTGCTTACAGAAAACTGCGTTTATTATAATTAGTTAAATTTATTCTAGAGAATTGCATTATATTATCAATCGAATATGATTCCATTTCACACTTATGTATTTCTAAACTTCAAATAATAAAGCAAACTATTTAGAAATAACAGGAATAAAAAAAAAGCATTTCTGTGAACTAAATTCATGGTGCTTATTCATCATATTCATTATAATTTATACATGATATATAATTATTGAATTAAAGAATTCAAAGTTGGACAATATTTAATGTTCAGCGTTTAAAAATAAAACACTTTTAAACTTTATACATGCATAGGGACCCGAACTCTATGCAAATCGCATAATCGCATGATTTTTCATAATGGAATATTGCTTGATTTTTTAGGTAAACAATTAAAATCAGAAAAATTGCAAAATTGAGTGTTCGGACTGGTGACAGGAGGGTTCAAGATTGGAACATTGACAATTGAAACCTCAAGTTTTAAAAATCGTATAATTACACCTTTAAACATTAAAAGTGTTAAAATATAAATTGCAGCATTTGATATTTTCCAACTTCACGACTTGATGCGTTGAAAAGGAACTTAGTGAAACATGTGAATCTAATTCTAAATTAGAAGGACTTCTTATTGCAACCGTTGAGAAATACATAATTTTAACCACTAAGTTAAGAATTTTTTTAATTTTCAAATTTTTGAACGCCCCAAATTCCAACAATAAATTGATCCTGGAAAAATTACGAAGAAAAAGTGTTGTTCGTTGATTTGAATTTTTTGCTTCTTCTTTTCAGGAAAGTTCCTGTGTCTTTAGACGTGCCAGATAAATTTCTGGATCCTATAACCTGTGAAATTATGATCCAGCCCGTAGTTCTACCAAGTGGAAAAGTAGTAGACCAAAGTACTCTAGAAAAACACGAGCAGAACGAAGCAATTTGGGGTCGAACATCCTCAGATCCATTTACAGGAATTCCATTTAGTCAAGCCCGAAGACCACTCGCAGCAACAGCTTTGAAAGCACAAATCGACAAATTTCTCCTTGAAAATAGTGAAGCCGAAGAAGTGAAGAAACTACCACGCATCGTAGGAACCAAATCCCGACCAGTATCTTCCCTAAAGTTAATAAGTGTACAAAATACTAAAGTAGAAAAATTACCCGCGAGTATTCAACCCTCGACGAAATATCGACCTAATTCCGAAATTATTTCTCACAAAAGAAAGAATATACATTGTCATAGTTTGCCTGTTGCTTCTGTCAAACGAAGTCGTAATAATGCTATCAGTAAATTGTGTATAGTGAAAAAAACAGACTCTGAATTGACAGAAAATACTTCGAGACATAGTTCAAACCTTTATACTGATGATAAATCTTTCTCGGCTAAACAAACCAACTGTGATTGTTGTACGAACAGCATTCTTTATAAACTGCCTTGTAAACATATTGTATGTAGAAAAGTATTACTTACTAGTAAAAATCAATGTGAAGTTTGTGCGTTTGCTTATAAAACGAGTGACCCTGAAAGAATTTATATTTCACTGAATCCGGACAATAGAACAAACTGTAAATAATTATCAATAATTTTAAGAATAGTGCTCCTTTGTAAAATATTGTTAATTATTAAACAAAATTATGAGATATTCACGATATACTATTACTTACAATACTAATTAGATAGGAGTTACAACTAATCCCATCACAAATCTTTTGGATGTTAAATGAATTTGTCGATCTTATGTCGTTCTCAATGACTTTGAGAATTAAAATTTGAGCTCATCCAATGTTTAATGTTCAAATAATAAGACTCAGATTAGTATTGAAGTGATTAATCCTATATTTAAAGATATTACAATAAAATTATTCAAATTATTCAGATATAAAAACTTTATTATTATCCTTGATGTTCACTTGAATTTTCGCATTATTTTTAATTCATTATCCTAATTCGATTTTTTCTTATCTATCCAGTTCATGGGAATATCAGGAAAGAAAATGTACCGAGTTATATACTTCTTTCATTGTTATTACTAAAAAGAGAAAAAAGATTATTCGATATACACATAGTAACAATAGCTTTGATAAATACAATTGAAAATCAAATGCACTTGACTTTTCTATGGGATGCAATTATTTTCTTATTTAACCTGTTTTTATAACAGAGTCGCGAACTATGCAGTATGCGTGTAACATCTTCAGTATGCATTAACGCACTGTCCACAAATGCGAGGGACAAAAAATAGAGGAGTCGGGAATAGGGAAGAGCGAGGTTCGGCGGCTTGGGATAAAATGACGTCCACTGATGTTCATATGCAGTCACTCTTGGATAGCTTGTTATTGATATTGTTTAACTTCATTAAAAAACGTAAGTCATACCGTATACCTGCAAGAAATTGAAAAGACAAATCAAGTACCATTTTTATTTATCACTTCAACTTTTTTGAATCTAACACATATTCATTCGAAACTTACACACTCTTCGCTTCATTAGACTTCAACCTTGGCCAGAGGTGCGTCTTTCTTTTCTTCAGTGATTACCACCGATGATTCAGATTTCTCTTCGGCAGGTTTCTCAATGAGGATTTCTTCGACTTCTTTCTTTAATGCCACCTTGAAATAATGTCTCATGTGATTATTCTTTCTTTTTCGACTTGTCATATGTAAAAATGTAATTTTTGTAATATTACCTCCTCTTTACTGGCCTCGTCGAAGTTCTCTACGAGATCGGGCACTTCGTCGTCTTCTTCTAGGGAAGCTTTACCAACTCCACTCCCGGCAACAGAACTTGCCAATCGCTTCAGTTGAGTTAAACCTTCAGGTCCAAGCTGACTTAAAATTCCAGGTAACATTTCGGTAATTTGTTTGTTTTCTCCGTGCCCAGTAATGGCAAAAGTATTGGCGGCAAGACTAGCTTGAGCTTTAGGGTTATTGAAATGAATGACGGTACCGTCATCCTTGATCATATTGACTTCTTCAATTCCAGGAATGGTGTTGACCGAAAGCTTTTTAAGACAACTCTGTAGCTTCTTATCGTCTGTAGCCGCAGTTGCGTGCACGACCTATAAAAGTAAAAGAGAGGCGTTGATTACATTAACTCGGGTTTGTACTTTTTTCATTTTATAGCGAACTATCGGTCAAAATTTAAAAAAACTTCCAACTAATTTTCAGATTAAATTTTTTATCTGCACAGGTGAGCCTAATTCCTTTCTTAAAAAATATGACTAACTTCAGTTTCTCTCAATATTATGCTTTAAATTATTAAAAATACTATAGATCTTTTACATGACGATTGAATATGTAAACTTCATTAATATTGAGTGCCTTCACTGTAAAAATAGTTGGTAACCAAATTTTCTATACAATCTAAAAAGCTAATGAATTTTATTCCGAATTTTCATGATAAGAGGGCTGGGAGGATTTGGTTGAAACCCTTGGGCATTGATTTTCAGCTAAAAATAGAAACAGAGTGCAAGCTGCATTCAATAAATCCCTAAAAGGCAGTCGTACTCAAACATCAAAATCTCAAAAACACTGAATTTGTATTATTATTTGTAAATTATGTTTCGAATCACTCGTGGACTTAGAGCAAAAGATCAGTTTTAATACTTCCTACACTCAGTGAAAAGATCAAATAATAAAGTAATAGTGGAAAATTTAGCTGAGAAAATATATATTTAATTTAGTAAGAATTGTTAAGGAATTTTAGTACCAAAATTTTCTGATACCATCTTCAATTCCGAAACTTTTAGATCTGATGGAAGGATTATGAATTGTTTTTAGTTATAAAGTAAATTATTGTATGGTCATAGAAGCTGCAAACAAAAAGACACTTACATAATCAGCATTGTTAGTTAAATTTATAAAACTGCTCAATATAAAATATGCAAAGAGCAATAGGAGTTGATAGATTCACTGATCCATTTTAATGAAACACCTTCTTTCAGTAATGGGAGTAGTTATTTGTTATTTAGGTACGTAAGACTAAGTTACAACTTTTACAAAACTTGAAGAATAAATGTTTGATCACTTCTTGATATATATTTTCTTCCGTTTTTTAATAACCTTACATTCTCTAACTAATTTCTTTTGTAGGAAGTTAAGAATCTTATCTTCAAGATATAAAGAAAGCAAATACTGTTACATATCCAAACATTATAACTAAACTGCATTGAACAGAAAATTTCTCCAGAATTGATGCAAAAAACCCTCGAATATACACCAACTTATAAATTGTCCCAGCAACTAAAAAATATGTCAATCTCCCGTTTTAACATACAATTTAAATAAAAACATCCATCATTGTTTGTTCGACAAATAAAGCTTAAACGGCTCAAACATACTAGTCGGCAAATCATTTGAAATCTATTCAACAAACTCAAATCCAAACAATGGTTTGTAAATCCTATTTCAAAAATAAAACGCAGATTTAAATTATTAAAGAGGAACAATTTAGAAGGTGGAAGAAAAGATTATACATGAATTAACAACAAAGAAAGTTGTAAGAATACCGGGTTTTCGACACACTATGAAATTGCTAAATCACAAAAAAAAGGGAATTCAGGTCACGTTTTTCCATCAATCTGATGAATCACTGCGTTAAAAAACTGACACTACCAAGTAGGTACATTTTGAGCATCATCGAATACTGAAGACAAATTATCATTATAATGTCTACCTGACAGAATACTTTCGATTTTACAATTCAGACGAACATTTTGACCTTGAGGGCTAGATTTCTTGTTACAGATACCCGCATTATAAAACCGCTGAAAAACGGGTTTAGCGCATCCTTTGTGTGGTTAAGTACGATACACGTACAAACTTAGGCACAAAAACGATCAAAGCTCTAAACCCAAATACGGAATGAATAACGATAATCAGGGAATCGTCGCTGAATGAATCGCAAATTCAGCAGTAGGTCTAGAAAACGTGTATTTACTCTACCTTCTTCTTGCGACGGGGTGTTCCCTTCCCACCGATTCGCACTTGAGCTTGCAACTTCTTTAACTTCTCAGGATTCATGTTGTGCGAGATTTAGGTGAATCTAGCAAACTACACAAAAGAACTAATTTTCGTAAAATCTCGTGTCGAATCTTCGGCGAAAAAATCCAGCTTAACGCGACCGGTAACTAAACACGTGCTCGATGTAGGCCGATAGGAACGAGAAAATGGAAGTACGCTTCTACATTCACTACGTCAGTCAAAACTTCCGCCAGCAAAGTCAATTTCCGCTCAACAAAAATTGAATTAATAGTTGATTCACTTATAGAATTGAATCCTGTGACATAAAATAATCGTTTCACATTATTCATCCACCATTCAGTAAGGAACCATTTTTATAATTGAAAAAAATCGCATTTATTAGTACTCGCATGAACCGGCAGTATGTACGAAGCCTTGATGTCTAAAAATAAAAATCCTTTCAGAAAAAATGAGTCGAATGGCAAACATTGATGGATATCACTCACGAAATTACAATTTTTAGTTTGAAAGTTGGTTTTTGTAATCATACGAACTGCTATTTCAACCGACTACCATAGTATTTTTTTATAACCTAAACACCTGTCACTGTTTTCAGGACTGGGTAGGTAGAGCAGATAAAATATTTGTTGGTAGAGTAGGTAGAGTAGGTTAAATCCGACGGTAATCGGACGCTTTTATTGAATCAAAATAATGAATATAATGATTTATTCGGTAGGAAATATTTCTTCCTTTGATAATAATAAAATATATCTTGTAAGTTGTACCAAAATCTTCGGTGTACTCGCCTGGCAATATACTGATGTTTCATTAACGTAAAATGCGAAATTTACGTATTTAACGTGGAAAGCCTTAGTTATACGTAACTTTATAGGGCAGTGAGGAATATTTTTTTACGAGGATATTAAAAAAAATAAGGTCATCTCTGGTTTTGTAAAACTTTGACGTTAGCCCTTTACGGCGAGGCTATCTTTCCAGATAACACGGGCGTAACAACTTGTAAATTGTAATGCCTGAATGATTTTAGGTAATATTTCATAACATAGATATTATTATCTTCGGTAGGTAGAAAAAGGATGGTAATATCTTATTCAAATCAGATATTCAAGATTCAACCTTTCGTGGATTTAATTCTTGGCGGAAGTTTGAAATTTGGTGACCCTTCAAAGATAAATAGGTTTCATAGTTTAAACAGCTCTAATTATGCAATTTTGATTAAATGCTATTATGTAAAACTTAGAGAAGCAACACTTTCTGAAGGAATTTCATTAATCTATCCAATTATATTCGATCTATCAGGATCTATCTAACTTAATAGGAAACAATTCATATTCAAAAGATAGAAACGAATGTGAAGCACTCATCCAATAGATTGAGCGCTACAGAAGAATGAGAGGTTCGATTGGTGTAGAGAACCTCTCCCTGGCAAAAATCTAGGCACAACTTTTTTAATAGTTTACATGCAGTGGCAGTCCCTCTTTGCCTTTGTATACACAAACACAAAGTATGGACCAAAGGACCTTGGACGTAGTTACATTACATATCATTTTTCTTGTAAATACCTGAGATTACTAGTATCAGACAGCGCATATTGTTTCCATCAAGTTGTCCCGTTCCGTGGATCCTGGAAAAGCTATCCATTTTCCCATTTTACATTTATGATACTACCTACACATACAAAACTATTCAGGTGAGTTTGACCCTTCCGCATTACATTTGCAAACAACTCTGTTACATATTCTGTGCACGTCGTAAATTCAATTTCAAAACATTGATAATCAGGTTTCCAAACATCAACGAAATCAGATCATTGCATGCAATGATGTACACTCTACTTCCAGCATAACCTCACATATGTATCATCAGCAAAAATTAGTCGTTTCTCTTGACGTGGTTCAATGGCAAAACATAGCCAAACGCACTTCGCAATTTAAATAGAACTTTTTATGTTTCCTCAATTAATAATGATTTATGTTCAGTTGTTGACATGCATATTCACTGTAACGGGTACTGTTAAACATTGATTAGCTTAGAAAAGAGTCCCATATGTTTTTTATAAAAAAATGTGTGAATCATTTCGGCGAATTCAAGACTTGTAGATCATTTCTCTTGTATTTTTTGTTGAAAAATCATTTTTGTGAAGTACCTGCATAATAATTCTCCGAAACTTTCGAAACTGTGATTCAATTAGAATAAGTTGTAAAGAACTAATAACGCACAGGCTGTTGAATACTAATATTGAATTAGGCAGTCTATTGAATATAAGATAAAAGTTTATTATGAAACTGCAGCTGATAAATTCATAATATATGATATTTTCAGCCTCTCTAACGTATTGAGTTGATACGAAAAGATGCAACATTTATAATTGTAATAAAATTGTGAAACTGCTGAATTTCTCCAACTTCATAAGCTAGTATGTTCAATCTATTTGGACCCATGCAACTTTAACAATAATGTCGAGTCATAGATTCCGTAGCGCGTCAGAGAAAAACATTAACGTTTGCCCTGGAGAGAAAAATGGCCATTTTTAAATTTAAAAAACATTTTTATTGTCGGAGCAATTTCCATGTAAGTATATATCTTATGATTATGAAATTATGCGACTTTGATCGTTCACAAAATGAATCTTATTTGTTAAAAGATCCTCTTTTCGGTTAAAAATCTAACTATTTGGTTGAATGTTGAACTCTTTTGTTGAAACGACCTGCTTTCCGTGTCAAAAATAGATTGAAATTTTATCTTTTTGGTTGAGAATTGATATTTTCAATCAAAAATTGAACATCTTTTAGTCTTAAATCCAAATTTTTTGTTGTTCAATCGTTTTCTCCATAAAAAATTAACCTCGTAGGTTGAAAATTAATTCTTTTTTGTTAAAAATGCAACGGTTTGGTTGCAGATAAATCTGGTTTGGCTCAGAATTTGTTTGGAAATATATCTTTTCCCTTTAAAAATTTGTGAAATCATTTTGAAATTCATGTATTTGGTTGAAATGATCTTTGTTGGTAGAAAGTTAATCTTCTTGGTTGGAAAATTATTGGTACTGGTTTGGTATTGTACTATTTTGTGTACATTTCATTTCTTTTTAAAGTCAACTGTGCTTGATTTCAAATTGAAATCTTCTTTGGTTAAAATATTCTTATTATTTGCTTTTTTTGTTTGAAATTGATCTTCTTGGTTGTATGTTGAACTTTTTCGTTGAACTGCTCTATTTTTGCTTGAAGAATGATCTTTCCTAGTTTACAATTTATCCTTTTTGTTTGTTATTTATGTTCTTTGTTGATGAATATTTCTGGTAGGAAGGTAATCTTCTTGGTTTCAGATTAAAACTTTTTGGTTAGGAAGGCAAGTGTTTGGTGTATAGTTGTTTTTGTTTTGGTGAAGGATTCAACTTTTATTTGGAAAATTCGTCTTTTTGGCTTAAAATTTAACAATCGGCTAGAATGATGGATCAAATCAAATCAAGTTTCATGTTGGATTCATAAAAAAATCATATTTCTGGTGGAAAATTCGTCTTTGCATTGCAACAGTTATCTTCCCGGTAGAAAAATGATTTTTTCTTCCGTTGAAAATCTTACCATTTCGTTTTAGAGTTGGACTACTTTATGTTGGAATACATTTTTTCATGATTCACCTCTTTGATTGTGAATTTAACTATTTTGTTAAAAATTAATCATTCATCAAGTTGAAAAATTGAATTTTGATATCAAAATTTGACCATTCAATTTCTGATTCAAAGTGTATACTTTATAAGTTGCAAATTCAATCTGGGAGGAAATCCATGTATTTGAATGACAATCCGTCTTTATTGTAGAAAATTAATCTTGTTCATTAAAGATTCATCCACTTTGTTTGCGATTGAACTTTTCAGTTAGGCATTCGTATTTCCTGGTTGGATTTATCCGGTTTAAAGTACATACTGATCGAAAACTCAATTTTTTCTGAAAAATGCGACTTTCTAGCTCAAAAACTAAACTGATTGATTAATTTCGTCTTTTTGAGTAAAAAATTAGTTCTATTAGGTAGAAATTCAAGTTTTTGATTGAAAACCCTCTTTCCAACAAAATTTAATTTTTGGTGGAAAATTTATCTGTGTGGGTCAAAAATTTAGTTAAAAATTGAAGTATTTTGTTGGAACGTCAATTATTATAATAAAATGCGACAATTTTGTTAGAAACATCTTTCCTAGATGGAAATGCAACTGTTTTTGGTTGAATTTTGATCTTCCTTGGTAGAAAATTTGATCGTTTCGTTAGACATTTTCTATGGTCGTTAACACAACAGTTTTGTTAAAAATTTATCTGTACCTCGAGCTGTTCTTTTTTCTTAATACAATTCTCAAATAATACTGTCATGAATGGAAAAACCTTCTCCCCTTTTTGTAACAAAGCGTAACAGCCTTTCGAGCCCCCCCCCCCCTGACGCTGTCACGTAATTTAATACAGACCCTTATCTACGATTGCTAGAATTCCATTTTGGAATTTTATGCTTGCATTAGGACTCAAGTTTTAGATAACTTTTTTTAAGGCTTTCGCGCAAATATTCAGTTCATAACATTTCGGAACCTAAAATTCTTCAGTTTTGAAAACCTAAAATCGGTTGATCTTCAGAGCCTCAAATTGAATATTGTCCAATTTAGACAACCTAACTTTATTATTTTATGCTTCAGTTATAAATTTTCCCCCAATTGTGAATTGCGGAAGTAATAACTCAGTCATTGTAAGTGAGGAAGTTACTGGAATCAAATCAAATAAAAACATTTTTAGAATAAACCAGTTCCAATTCGAATATTGAAAATTGGGGGCAAAATCCATTTTGATTTCGAAGGTGGCCTATTTGAAATAATCAAGTTTTTAAGACTTTGGAATTACACAATCCTCTTCATTCAATTCTCAACACCTTGTTAAATTAATTTCCATTCCTATAATTTTGCAGGTATTTATGATGGAGTATTAAAGTCTGCTGAATCAACCAAGTATAATGTCAGGAAGTAGTCCTCCTGATGGTCATCCGATTTACGGTTTAGACAGGCATAAGAGTCTCGTTAGAGAAATGGAGCGAGAGCATAATTGGACAGCAGTAGAGGAACATTTAAGAAGACTGAGCCGTTTAAGACAGGATCATACTCTCAGCGATTCTAATAATGGTATGAAAAACACTTGCTTTTGAAGAAATAGAACTTAGTTGCTTGAAGTAAAATACACTTAGCTGAGGATTCGCGGTATTCTAATTTCACTGTTACTTTTATTTTGTAAAATGGTAGAAACTTCAGACACTCAAGGAGCTGACGTCTCCTCGGAAGAGGATACAACCCATTATACAGGATCTGATGCTGCAGATCACGAATTGTCGGCTGATGTCACTGACGGAGCATCTTCGCCAAATCAAACTACAGCTGGCATTCCTGCACTGAGCTCAGACGAAGAGTGAGCAACTGTCTATTTATATTTTTATAGTTCAAGATTTTCATGAAATTGATAATACACAGTAAGGACCTTGTCATACCGGCCATAGGGAAGCGTGAGTGCGAGTGAAGACGCCATGAGAATAAACAAATGCATCTCCTCCGCACTTCATTGTATGAACGGTATGAAAAGAACCGTACTGTATTGGCAAAAATGTAACTTTAATCATATTTTTGGTTGTCAGCAAAAGGTACTGTTGGGTCTGTTTTGCAACGGATGAAGACGATGCAACAGCGTCCTGGGTGAAACCTTGCCACTGCCGAGGGACTACCAAATGGGTTCACCAGGGTTGTATACAACGTTGGGTAGACGAAAAACAAAAAGGTCGAGCTGGTACGCGAGTGGTATGCCCACAATGTAATACAGAGTATATCATCGTATATCCAAATATGGGTAAATATCATGTTTTTTTCCCATTCTGGAAAAGCAGGGTGGCGACTTGACTGGGAAACCGGGAAATGACCGGGAGTTAAATTAAAAACCGGGTATCTACTTGACTCAACCTGGACTATTAAAAATTCTACAAAAAAAATACGAAAAATGACAGCTTCCTTTTTATAAATCAAAAAGATATCTTATCATTCAATTTGAAGACTGTAGTGTTCCTTTAATCTGATTCTCAAAATATTTAAACATCTATACGTCATGAGAGGAAGAATTTTTTTCCCTTATAAGAAAAACGTTTTGCAAATTTGTTGCTCTGTGGAATTTTCTTAGCTGACTCAAATTTGATGATCGAATTCATGATAGGGAATTTCAGAAAAAAATTATAGTTTTATTTTTGGACAGGGAGTTTCAGTGAAGAAGTAAAATTCCACTTGAAACAGGGAATTGTTTACATGGAACGGGAAATTTTCTTAAACTAATTATAATTTGCATCCAGAAGAGAGGAATTTTTGAACGTCGTTCCTTCAATTCAAAATTTGTCACAATTTGAAAGTCCCCTCTTCTTTATTTTAAACAAAGAAAGTACTCCAAGCAGTCTTTAGAGTAGAAATAGTATTCCGAAGAAGAAATATTTCCGGAATATGATAGAAAGCTTTTTTACATTGTTCATTGCAAATTCATCCTTTTTGAGTTAAAAAAATCAACTATTTGTTTGAAATTTAAACTTGTTTGTTGAAAATCAAATTTTCTTGTTAAAGTTGCATTATGTCCATTCAAAATTCCCCCCTGGTTGAAATTGGAACTACTTTGTTGAAAATCAATTCATCTTTTTTTGGTGGGAATCCAAGTATTTAGCGAGGTATTTAGTTGAACATTGATTTTTTATTTTCGAAATGGAACTATTTCCTTCAGAATTTATGTACTTCGTTGAAAATTTGAATTTTTTTGTAGAAAATTAATCTTTATGGTTCAAAATTATTCTTTTTGATCGAAAATCATGTATTCATTTGAAGATTCATCATTATACCTGAAAATTCATCAATTTTGGTTAGAAATCAATTACTTGAACTGAAGATTTAACTGTTTCATTTTCATAGAAAATCCATCTTTTCTAGTTCGAAATTCGACATTTCGGTGAGATTTTCCTTTTTCGCATTGAAAATTCAATTATTTTGTTGAAACTTCACATATTTTGTTGAAAAATCGAATTTTTGTAGAAAATTTTCTTTTTCTTCGGAAGTTAATATTCTTCTTCAAAAGATCTTCTTTACGGTTAAACATTCAAGTTATACAGTCAAACATTTTTAATTTTAGTTGGACATTAATCTAGTTAAAAACTCTGATGTTTAGTTCGGAATTAATTCTTCTATCCAAAAATGTCACTATTCCATTTTTGTTTGAGAATTTCTATTTTTATGGTTCAAATTCTAGTAAAATGTCCCTCATTTCAGTTAAAAATCCATATCTCTGGTTTAAAATTCAACTATTTCCGTTAAACATTCACAATTTCATTTGATTCTTCATCATTTATTTTGAAAATGTAATAATTTGTTTAAAGAGTTAATTTTTTTTTTTTTTTTTTTGAAAGTTAGTTTTTTTGTGTTGTGAGTAAATTTTTTCAACTGAAAATTTAACTCATTCCAGTTGAAAATTTAATATTTTCAGTGAAAAATCTATTTGTTTACCTAAACATCCATTTTTTTCAATTTAAAATTTGTGTAATAAAATTTTCGTTGACGATTTATATTTTCAGTGAAAGTTAATTTATCTGTTTAAAAACTCAACTCCTTCATTTGAAGATTCTTTTTTTAAGTAGGTATAAAACACTTATACTTGTTTTAAAATTGGGGTTTCAAACTAAATATGTTACTGTTCCATTTTTGGTTGAAAATAATCATTTTTTGACTTTGAAATTCGAATATTTTGTTTGAAACATCATGTTTTTTCTTAGAAAATGATTCATTCTATGTGGAAATCAATCTTCTTGTTTTGAAATGTAACTGTTCTGGTTGGAGATTCATAATGCTATTTCAAAATTCATCACATTGGTTAAAAAAATAACTATTTTGTTGGAAGTCTGTTGTTTTTTTTTTGTTATCGTAAATTGATTTTTTTAATTGTAATTTTAACTGTTCCAATTTTAGTAAAAAAATGATATTTTTTGTTAAAAATTAGAGTATTCTTTTTAGAATTGATTTATTTTGCAATGTTTGATTTGTTGTGTTAAAGGATGTTCAGATTTGAATAAAATTAATTGTTAACGTTTTGCGACAAATATAAATATGTTACTTCTAGTTGACCGGGAAAATTGAAAAACTTGACCGTGAAAAACCGGGAAATGACCGGGAATTTGAAATCATCTGCCGAATCGCCACCCTGAAAAGTAGAGTCACTATTTAAATATTTGTATTTTGGAATGTATAAAGTGCAATTAGACAGTAATTGTAAATATTTGAATTAAAATGAATTTCCTTTGAAGAGGCTTTTCTATGAAAAAGAATTCATTTTCACAATTGTACGTTTCAAACGAAGTTTTAAATTTTCCTAATATTAAATTGTTTTATTTGAAGCTTTATAAAAATATTGTAATTTTGGAGGTTTTGAGTGCAAATGTTACCGATTTTGGTAAGCAAACTCGCACATCCATTTACATTTTATTCACTAAATATTAATTGAAATTATAATTCTATGATTGTAAACATTCAATTTTAACTTAGATTTTTTGAATCATTGAGCATAAAATTATCAATTTAGACTATTGTGAAACGTAGAATTATGCAGTTTTGGATACTAAGTTTTGAGAAAAATGAGTTCTTTACTTTTTAAGATTAAAATTATTTGGTGAGAAATGAAGTATCCAATCAATAACAATTCTAGCTTGTAAAATACTGAAATATTTGTAAAATTTAGATTGACCAATTTTTCATTTTTAGGAATGGATACATTTTCAAAACTTGAGTTTCTAATTGTTAATGACTAATAAGAAAATTTTGCAGATCGGGCGGTTATGAAATTTATTTTCTTCAGTTCAAAAATTACCAGCTTAGTAGTTCGAACTAAAAGATCTTAGTAAAGTCTATTTGAAAGTCATTTATCTTCTACTGTTTGTAGCCGCCAAAATACACTATTGTCACCATCATTTTTATAGAATCTTATCTAATGTCTGTAGACATTTTTTCAATCCGAAACTTATTTTTCGCAGGTCCCTTGGTTGTAATACTGGACAAAATTGACGGAGTTATTTTCCGAGTCTGTCCATTCATAGCCGCTAGTATAGTGGTTGGTTCAGTTTATTGGACAGCTGTGACGTATGGTGCGGTTACAGTAATGCAAGTAGTTGGTCATAAGGACGGTTTAACGATGATGGAACAAGCTGATCCACTCGTGTTGTTAGTTGGCTTACCGACAATCCCTATTATGCTGGTTTTGGGGAAAATGTTGCGGTGGGAAGACCAGGCCCTGAGCTTACTTAGGCGGCACGCTTGTAAGGTTCCAATTTTAAGGCACTTCTTACCTAGCAGGTACGTAACATACGAATCGAATCAAATGTTTTACAAATTTGTTTCAAGAGGTTGACCAATCGACTTCTGGATGTACACCAAATTTCGTTTACTTCCAATTTTTCTCATGAACATTTAAATAAAAATAATTGAGTCATTTTAATGAATACTCTCCATCAATTTCAGTTATTCCGATGAGGATAGGACGCAGTCACAAGAAATCCCGCCCATGAGCGATCCAGTTTCTGCGACGAGGGTTTTGTGCGGTGCGTTGTTACTACCGACAATTGCAAGTATTTGCGGCAAAATATTCTTCGAAAGTATAAGCTCTAACTTTCAGAGGACATTGCTCGTAAGTTCATCTCCGTGTTCTTTAGCTTTTGTAAGATTTGAAATGAACAGATAGTTTCAAAAATATTTTTAAATAATCTACAGGGCGGAGTAGCATTTTTATCTATAAAAGGAGCATTCAAAATCTACCATAAGCAGCAACGGTACGTTCGACAGTGTCAAAGACGCATAATGGACTATACAGACACTAACGTAGCGATCTACAGGAGACAGAGAAACGCAGAGAACCAGACCGAGAACTAATTTTCAAGTGAGGGGACGTCGAAAAGTGATCGAAAATTTCAAATATTTCAGTTGCATATTAATGGAAATATGGTGTTTTTATCGGCTCTTGAATGTCGTACTTTTACCGGCGATTCAACGCTTGTATACGTCCAGTTTTTAATTCGGCTGTTAAAGTTACGACAAATGAGTAAGGATATTAGTTACGACAATTGAGTAAGGATATGACACGTGACACTAGTAAAAGTGATACAAAGTAAGAAGCGTTCTCCTGACTGTCCCAAGGTTTAGATAAACATTCCTGTATAAAATAAGTTGCAAATGTAACTTAATCCCAACAAAATCTTCAAGTTAACATTTCTAACAGAGTATAGATCTGTTACTGTTCTCGTTTGAGTTCAGAGGATGTCAGTAATTTTCTGTATTACTTTTTCTCATACCACTTACTGGTGAAACAGTCTTCTAGTTAGACTTAGGGATTATTTGCGCGCAATGAAGCGATCTAGACAGTAATTCAGTTTTATTTCCGTGAGAATGAAGCGAGGAAAAAAATTTCAATGAGAGTGGAATCCGTTCTAAAAGATTTGATTCAAGTCAGAGGAAAATTTAGTCAAATTTTACACATTGGATCAAAATTGTACATAATCATAATACGTACGACGATATTTTTCTGCTTCTGAAAAAAATGATTCACTAAGTGCAAGGGTATACTTTGTGTTTGAAACGGTGGCATGATTTATAATAGTTTTATGTACAATATAGTATACAATACAATCCTGAATTTTAAGATTTTGTAATATAGTGTCTGTTCGTTGATTTTTGCCTTTATGATACTGATTTATGTACGCAAGAAGTCTCTAGAAAACTAATTGAAGAGCGTTTTAAGGAAGCAGTTCATATAGATTATATACTAACGATCCTTCTATATGATAAATTCTTCTCAATCCTGAAGAATTAAAAAGGTAAATTTATCTGAAACTAGAGTTGAGGTACTGTTCATAACCTGCCATTGTATTCGGACGGACGAGTGATCATTCAAGGAAGTTTTTGAGATTTTTTCTTTCAGTTTATCCATTACATCTGGCGGATAAATTGCTATTTTCTCTATTCTCTCTTGCTTATTTGTATTGTTTAATAGTTCATAAATCTTAGCTTATATTAAATTGAAGCAAATGAAACTGAATCAAACTTGATTAAACTGAGTTCAAATTAATTCTTAAGGGAATACGCTAAAAATAAAAATGTTAACTCTGTACCTTAAATATTAGCTTTAGAGTTTTACGCCCAATTTTGTAATGTTTCGCTTTAAATCTTCTCTCAAAAATTTGTGAAAGACAGTATTAAGCGAGTGGCGCACCCCCAAAAAGATGCACAAAAACATGAGTTGACCGACCACTACAAAACGGAAGGAAATAACCAATTGGGATCAATTAATTATGTTATTAGGAACAAAAAACCTTAACAATACTGTTTTGTCTCGATGGTCAGTAATTTGTTATTAACTAAATACTTGTAAAATTACGAAAAATGAAAAAATCGTTACGCTGATAATTTTTTACAGCAAAATGGATAAAAATAAACATTTTTGTACCCATGATATTTTTTCGAAAAATGCTTTGTTTTCGAGTTACGCGCAATTCAAAGTCAAAAATCGACCGAAAAGCGTATATTTTGAAAAAAAAAATTGGCTTCTACCGCAGCTTTTGGAATTTAAAAAAATGCAAATTGCTCGTAAAACATGTTCTTTTAGGCAGTATTTTTTACTTCGTGCTTTTTTTGTTTACAATGACAAATTTGTCATATCGAATTCGGAAAATTTACGGATTTGCAGTGACGAAGCGCGTAACGTATAATGATTCGCGGAACTATTTGTTAATGACTAACTTCTTAATATGTGGTTTTTGGCCATTGATATTTTTTCGTTATACCATGTACTCTCAAAAAGAAGCCTTTCCTAAACAGAACCTCTTTCAATTCTACAACAAAATGTAAGTGTACAAAAAAAAAATTAGAAAGTTATGGACGTCAAAGTAAAATGAAAATTATTTAGAATGAAGAAACTGATTTATTTACATAAAATTTACATTTGTATGTATACATATGTTGTAATAGACTCTACTATACATTACATACATTTACGACTTTAAATTGCGTGCAACTCGAAAACAAAGCATTTTTCGAAAAAATACCAAGAGTAAAAAAGTGTTTATTTTATTATCCATTCTACTGTAAGAAATAATCAGCGATCTCAGTTGGTTATTTCCTTGCGTTTTGCAGTGGTCGGTCAACTCATGTTTTTGTGCTTCTCTTTGAGGGTGCGCCGCTCGCCTACATTATTTTCGGAAAATTCGTATACTTCAACTATTGAGTGAATTAAAATGTACACAAATCCATATTCTCTTCTTATTAGAAAAGGGAGAAATAATTCTCAAGCAAGTTGCATTAACGTTCGCGAGCTATTTTTTATGCTTTTATGAAATTTGGGAAAATTTGTTCTGTAGTTATATTATCAAATAAAGAAATAATTAAAAAGAATAGTTCGTTCAAATTTCTTTGAATGCTTCTAAATCCAAATATTTATGTGAATTCAAATGAACCAATTTAAAAGAAAAATGAATTCTGATACTTTGCCGTTATAACGTACCCCTGACATATAATTAGGGGCTCTACTTAAATTACGTAACGGATTAGCGGACCTCTCCACCACTCCCTACTTTCCCCATCCCTTTCACTGTACGCAATTTTTTTTATTTCGTTAATTTTTGCTAGCCTGGCCTCAAGGGCTCTCCGAAAACTACGTTAACAATTTGAAGGAATTCGTCTTTTTTGTATAAAATTGATCTTATTCGTAGAAAAGTTCTCTTTCCGGTTGAAAATTCAACTATTTGGTTGAATGTTGGGCTCATTCGTTAAACCATTCTTTTTTTCATTCCGAGAATTTATCATTTCAGTTGAAACTTCATCTTTTTCGCGAAGACTATTTGGTTGAAAATTAGTTTCTTTCTCGGTTCGAGAATTCATCACTCAAATAAAAATGTAACTTTACCATTTTTACTCGAGCATTGATGCGACTTTTGTAGACCCCTTTATCCACACGTTCCCAGCCTGAAATACGGCTTCGGAAGACGTTCTCTCGAAGGGGTAGGAAGAAAAATAGTATACAACGCTTAGCTAGAAAACTGTTGGAAATGCCCAAAAAAGAACTAGTTGAATTTTCTACAAAATAATTTAGCTCCATTAAAAAATACTTGAATTTAGAAGGTAAACTTCAGAATGTAAACACAAAAAATACAAATTTTCGACAGAACAATTTTTTACTGAATAAAATTTCAAGGCAAGTGAGAAAAGGCAAATATAAGGTAATCATCCTCGTATAATCATGCAGCTTTACACACAAAAATATTGGGAACACACATTTTGTCAAATATTGGAAAAATAAACGCGTATTTAGGAGAACGATAGAGACAAGTGGTCCTTATCGATTCTCCTTGTCGACTGAGACAATGAAGAAAAGAGTCTCTTAAAAATGAAACGTGAAACCTGTACACTAATTTATGGGGAAAAACTGGTAATTCCACTTATAGAGTGGTCAGTTGGTCGTGGGAGCTAAGGCATGAACTTAAGACCCACGCTGTCTGGTTGTGGGTTCGATTCCCGCCTCGCACTCTGGAAGAGCTTCGGCGGGCCACGGAGAGTCGT
>WSXT02194386.1:0-19388 GCA_011762715.2 Neuroterus valhalla
TATACACACACACAAGTATATAATTCCCTTTAGCAATTATGTACCTGATGAAAAGTTCTGTGTTTCTGGAGTTGCGTGGGAGCTGCAATTATCTATCCACTGTGTGCGTTTAACCTTTTTGAAAAAAAATTCATCTTTTACATCGCAAATTAATGTCCTTGGTTGAGAATTCATCTTCTTGGTTGTAAATTCAGCTGTTTTCCAAAAAATTATCTCTTTGTTTTCTAAATGAACTTTCTTTATCAAAAGTTCATCTTCATGGTTGAAGATTTAACATTCTTGGCAGGAAGTTTTACAGTTTAGTGGAAAAGATCACTATTTTGTTGAAGAATTGTCTTTGTGTGTCAAGAAAATACTTTTTTGTAAAAAATTAATCTTTCTTGGTGGAACCACGAATTTTTTCGAAAATTCATGTTCTTCTTTTGAAAAACTAAACATCTAGGTAAAAAATTCAACAATTCTTCAGAAAGGCATTCCTTGTTTTTTAGAGTTCAACTGATATATTCAAAAGCCTTCTTTTTTGAATTAACTTCTTTCAATAAAATCATTCTTTATTGTTTGAAATTTTCACTTTTGTTACAAAATTAATTTTGTTGTAGCAAATCGATATCCTCGGACCTAAATTTATCCTCTTTATTGGAAATTCATCTGTTTCCCGAAGGGTTTTCTCTCCAGGTTTCAAGCAAGAACTTACTTGTTGGAAATCCCTTTTTATAGTTAGAAATTCAACATTCTTGTTGATACATCTTCCTTTTTAGATGAAAATTCTACTGGCTTCTTGAAAAGTTGTCTTTTTGGATTTAAAATTAATTTTTTTCCTGAAAATTAATCTCCTCTAGTGGAATCATTGATTCTGTTGAAAATTCGTATTCTCCTTTTAGAAAACTAATCTTTCCGGTCGAAAATCCAAAAATTTTCTCGAATTACTGGTGGATATATAATTTCAAGTGCTCTGTTGAAAAGTACTTTTTTCGGTTGGAGTTCAACTTTTTTGTATGAAATTAATCTTTGTGGTTGAAAATTACCTTCTTCGTATAAAAATATTCTTCTCGGTTGTAAATTCAAATTTTTGGCTGAAAATTCACTTGTTTTTTCTAAATTTGAAATCAAATTACTTGTGGAAAACTTGACTTTTTCAGTAGAATCATGTACTTTATTAAAAATTCGTGTTCTGCGTTTAGAAAACTGATCTTAGTCGAAAACTCAATTCAATTCTAATTCATCTTTTGTGATAAAAAATACAACTGTTTTGTTTAAAAGGTATTTTTTGTTGAAAATCAACTTTTTTGTAGAAAATTGATCTTCTTGGTTGGAAATTCATTTTTTTGGTAGAAAATCTATTTTTTTCTGAAAATTTGTTCCCTGGGTTCGAAATTAACTTTGTCGTTAAAAATTCTACTTGACGGGTGGGAATTCAACATTCATGTCAAAAGTATTCCTTCTTGGTTGTAATATATCGACTATATCGTTTAAGAGTTGTCTTTTTGAGTGAAAAATTTACTTTTTCGTGGGAAAATAAATTTTTTCAGTGGAATCATGCACTTCTTCGGAAATTTGTGTTCTTCTTATAAAAACTGATCTTCTTGGTCAAAAATTCAACTTTTCTTTCGAAGTTATCCTTTTCGATTGAAATTGAACTATTTTGTTTAAAAGTCATTTCTTTGATGGAAAATTAAAAATTTTTGTAGAAAACTGATTTTTTGCAGGAAACTCCTGGTTCCGAAATTAGTTTTTTTTTTTAAATTCATCTCAACCGTTTGTAAATCAAACATTCTTCTTTGAGAGTCTTCCTTTTTGGTTGTAAACTCTAATGGTTTGTTAAATAGTTCTCTTTTTGGGTTTGAATTCTATTTTTCAGCAGCAAATTTACCTTTTCCACTGAAATCATGCATTTTGTTGAAAATTTGTGTTCTTCTTATGAAAATTGATCTTTCTGGTCGAAATTTCATCTTTTTTGTTGAAAATTATACTTTTTTCCGAAAGTTTGTCGCTTTGGCTTTGAAAATAACTTTTTTGTGAAAATTGAACTTTGCGGGTAAAAATTTTACATTTTTTTTTAAAAGTATTCTTTTTCAGTTGAAAATTCCACTCTTTTGTTGAATGTTATTTTGAGTAGAGAATTTACTCCTTTGTGGACAATTTAAGTTTTTCAGTGGAATCATGTATTTTGTTGAAATGTCGTGTTCTACTTCTAGGAAACTTATATTCATCGTCGAAAATTCAATTCTTTTTTGGAGGTATCCTTTGAGGTTCAGAATTCAACAATTTTGTTAAAATGTCATCTCTTTTGTAGTAAATTCTCCTTTTGCAGGAATTGTTATCCTTGATTATAAAGTATATTTTTTTGTTAAAAATTCAAACCCTTGTATTCAAAATTTGCCTCTTTGGGATTGACATTGTCTTTTTTGTAAAAATAATTTCTTCAGTAGAAAATTTAACTATTTGGTTGATAATTCGTTTTTTTTTGTGCAAAATTAATCTTCTTATTCTGATTTTCATCTTTTTAGTTAAAAGTACTACCGTTTTGTGAAAAATTTGTGTTTCACTTCTCTAAAATTAATCTTTCAAGTCGAAAATTCAACAATTTTGTTGAACAGTGATCACTTCTAGTTGGAGATTTGTCTTTTATGAAGAAAATGGATATCTTTGTTGCGAATTACTTTTTTTTGGTTGAAAATTCAACTGTTTTGTTGGAAATTTATATGTTTAGTGAAAAGGTCAACTTTTTTATAGGAGATTATGTATCTTTCAGTAAAAATGATTCTCCTCACTTGAAATTTCATCTTTTCGGTTAGAAACTTAACATTTTTTTTTTGAGAAGTCATCTTTCTTTATTTTGAATTTAACTAACTCGATAAAAAATGTTCTTTTTGTGTTCAAAATGAACTCTAGTTAAAAATTCATCTCTCAATTAGAAAGCTGAACTCTCTGGTAGAAAATTTGTGTAATATGCTGGAAATTCGTCCTTTTTTCAAAGAAATTATAGTCATAGTTATTACTAATCCAAGTCAGTAATCCATTTATAGCTAATTGAATCAGTGAGATTGTGTTGTGCGCAGGTGAAAACTTTATTCGGAATTTGATCCAAATCTCACTACCTCTCATTATCTATAACACTTCGATTTTTTCTTCCCCTGTTATGTCCTCTTACTCATCTTTTACGGCTTCCACTTGCTTTTTGTTTCCTTAATTCCTTTCTCACTTCCTTCTTCTTTCCTTTATATTTCTGATCCCATCCTTTCCTAACTTCTGCTTTGCTAGCTTCTTTCTTTCCTGTGCTTTTTATACTCTTCTTAACTTCCTATCACTGTTCCCATCTCTTGATTACCATTAGCGTCTCCCATTTCTACATTCTTATTCATTTTTTAAATTGCTGTTCCTCTTCTATTGATGATTGGAAATACATACCATATATTAAATGAGAAAGGTTGGTACACGCTGGATAATGCTAATTTTTTCATAGTTACCATAAAATCATAATGAGCTATAATAATTTGTATGTCCAGTGTGCATACCGTTACCCCCATGGGCACTATCCTCCCCTAAAAAAATGCAAGACTATTTATTCATTTGTTCATTTCAGAAGCTCCTGATGTTACCCAATTTCGATCAATTAAAATTAGGTACTTTATGAAGAGTTTTTGATTTCAGGAAGTTCCGTAGGAGCTGCAATCACCTATCCACTGTGTGCGTTAGTTATCAGTTTGTTTAACTGGCAGTTTGCTTTTTACGTTACTTCGATTCTTGGAATTATATGGTATGTCTAGCATGAAACATTGATGGTGCGAGACAAAATACATGAATGATAACAAAAAAGATTATTCCTATTGCACGGAAACGCGAAATGTTAATTATTAGTCAATCTTATCAGTACAGATAACAGTGTGTTTCCATTTACCTCTTTTCCATATTTTCCAAATGAAAAAAAATGTGGATAGGTACTTATAATAATACATTCTACTCTTGGGTAACCGCTTATCTGTAAAACAAATTATATCAATTTATAGATCCATGTGATAATTGGATTGAGAATTTAATCAATCCAGAAAGAATTGATTGTAAATTATAAAATTAATCAATTACATTATTATCATCTAGAATTATTTGAAATTGGATTTTTTCGAAGAAAAAAATATAATTAAAAATAATAAGTATTTTAGTAGAGGGCCGTTCATAAACTCCGTTACTAATGCGTTTGGTAACGGCAGAGGGCGGGGGAAGGGGGGGGGGATTCAACGAATGTAACATTAAAAACTCATATGGATTGAAAGTGATAAAGTTTTGTCGACCATGTAAATTAAATAGACGACATTTGATGGTATTGTGCTAATTACTGGTAAAATATTTTTTGATGGCTCATAATTCAGGCTTTACACTTTTTCCTATTCCCCTTCTTTTGAAAATTCTCCTCGAGATTCTTTTTTCCATGATTCCAACTTTCTTGTTCTCGTTTTATCTCGTGCAGTTGGAAATTCTACTGTTTTCCTAGTTCAAAACCCATTTTCCATTCAAATTTTCAACTATTCCATTTTTACTGAAATTCTAATATTTCAAGTAAATAATTCATGCACTTGTTTCATAATACAATGTTTGATAGGAAATAAAATAAAACTTCATGGTTGAAGAAGAACTTTCCTTCTTGGGCCTTTTTGCATTGCAAAATGTGTTAAAGAAAAAGCGTGCTTTTCTATTATTGTGACCGCAGATTCAGCGGTGAAAAAGACTTCAGAATTAACTTTTTTGTTCCGCTGGGCTCAATAATTTGTGGAAGGGGAGAGACTGTACAGAGAAAAAAAGCGTAAAATTTTGCAAAGAAGATGCTAATATACCTGCCAATCCGGGCAGTCAATCTTTATGGATTTTGTGTCGCTGAATCCGGATGTGAGGTTGGAATTCCAAGATTAGTGACTGCATTCTTTCTAAACTAAAAACGCTTAGTTTTTGGGCTCTTTTCCATTGCTAAATATGTAGAAAAAAACGCCTTTTATATTTTGACCGCAGATTCGGATTCAGCGGTGAAAAAGACATTATAATTGTCTTTCTTCGTCCGCTGGGCCCAATACTTTGTGGTGAGAGAGGGATTGTACACAGAATAATAGCTTGAAATCTCGCAGAAAAAGTTAGTATTTCCGCCAATTCTATGGATTTTATGTCGTTGAATTCGAATGCGAGGTCGAAATTCCAAGATAAGTGGCTACTTTTTTTCTAAACTCAAGAATCCTAGTTTTTTTGGAAGTTTTTCGCACCGCGAAATAGGAAGATGAAAAACGCGCGCTTTCTTCATCATTTTAATCGCAGATTCGGATTCAGCGGTGAAAAAGACTTCAGAGTTAACTTTTTTGTTCCGCTGAGCTCAATAATTTGTGAAAGTGGAGAGAATGTACAGAGAAAAAAGGCGTAAAATTTCGCAAAGAAGATGCTAATATACCTGCCAATCCGGGCAGTCAATCTTTATGGATTTTGTGTCGCTGAATCCGGATGTGAGGTTGAGATTCCAAGATTAGTGACTGCTTTCTCTCTAAACTAAAAGAGCTTAGTTTTTGGGCTCTTTTCAATTGCAAAATATGTAGAAAAAAACGACTTTTTTATTTTGACCGCAGATTCGGATTCAGCGGTGAAAAAGACATTATAATTGTCTTTTTTTGTCCGCTGGGCCCAATACTTTGTAGTGAGAAAGGGATTGTACACAGAATAATAGCTTGAAATCTCGCAGAAAAAGTTAGTATTTCCGCCTATATCACAGTAGTCAATTTCTATGGATTTTATGTCGCTGAATCCGAATGTGAGGTCGAAATTCCAAGATTAGTGGCTACTTTCTTTCTAAACTCAAGAAACCTAGTTTTTTTGGGAGCTTTTCGCAGTGCAAAATATTTAGAAAAAAACGCCTTTTCTTATTTTGACCGCAGATCCGGATTCAGCGGTGAAAAAGACTGTATAAATGTCTTTCCTTGTCCGCTGGGCACAAAACTTCAAGGTGAGAGAGAACTGTACCCAGAATAATAGCTTGAAATCTATCAGAAAAAAGTTAATATTCCCGCCAATATCACAGTAATCAATTTCTATGGATTTTATGTCGCTGAATCCGAATGTAAGGTCAAAATTCCAAGATTAGTGCCTACTTTTTTTCTAAACTCAAGAATCCTAGTTTTTTTGGGAGTTTTTCGCACCGCGAAATAGGTAGAAGTAGAACGCGTGCTTCTTCATCATCTTGATCGCAGATTCGGATTCAGCGGTGAAAAAGACTTCAGAATCGTCTGTTTTAGTCCGCTAGGCCCAATGCTTTGTAGTTAGAGAGGGAGTGTACACAGAATAATAGCTTGAAATCTCGCAGAAAAAATTTAATATTCCCACAAATCGCAGTAGTCAATTTCTATGGGTTTTATGTAGCTGAATCCGGATCTGAGGTTGGGATTCCAAGATTAGTGACTGCTTTCTTTCTAAACTCAAAAAGCTTAGTTCTTGGGCTTTTTCGCATTGCCAAATATGTAGAAAAAAACGTCTATATCTATTTGGACCGCAGATTCGGATTCAGCGGTGAAAAAGACTTCAGAATTGTCTGTTTCAGTCCGCTAGGCATAATGCTTTGTGGTGGGAGAGAGACTGTACAGACAACAATAGCGTACAATTTCGTAAAAACAAAGACAATATTTCTGCCAATATCACAGTAGTCCAATTCTACGGATTTCATGCCGCTGAATAGGAATCTGAGGTCGGCATTCCAAGTTTAGTAACATTTTTCTTCCTAACCTCAAAAAACTTAGTTTCTGGGCTTTTTACGCCCGAAAATATGCGTAGAAAAGAAACGCCCACTTTTCTAATTATTTTGACTACAGGTTTGAATTCAGCGGCGAAAAATACATAAGAATTGTTTCTTTTAGTGCGCTAGGCCTAATACTTTTTAGTAGGGTAGAGACTGTATAGATGACAATAGCGTAAAATCTCACGAAAAGAAAAAGTAAATATTCACGCCAATCAGAGTAGTCAAATTTTATGGATTTAATGTCGCTGAATTCAAATCTGAGGTCGGAATTCTAAGTTTTGTGACCCTTTCCTTTCCAACCTCAAAACAATTAGTTTTTAGCTTTTCTCGCATTAAAATATATGTAGAAAAGAAACGCCCACTTCTTAATCTCTTCGACTACAAATTTGGATTCAGCAGCGAAAAATACATGAAGACTGTCTCTTCAAGTCTACTGGGCCCAATACTCGGTGGTAGGGGAGAGACTGTACAGAAAACAACCTGAATAATACATAAACTTTTTGCAAACGTTTTTAGAACGTTTTTTGCCAAACCAAAAATTTTTGGAATTTTTGGTAAGAAAAACGTTTTGAAAAGTTTTGAAAACGTTCGATACTTCCGCTGATTTTAGAGATTCAAGTGAGCAAAAATTTTCAAAAACGTTTTATGAACGTTTCCAAAACGTTCGACCAATCAGATTTTGAGTGACTACAAATTCGACACGTATTTAAACGTTTTCAACACGTATTTCAAACGTTTTCAACACGTATTTCAAACGTTTTCGACACGTATTTCCAATGTTTTCAAAACGTTTGGAAAATGTTCAAAAGAAATTTCATAAACGTTTAGAAGAAGTTTGAAAAACGTTTGAGAAGTAGAATTTTGAACGATCGAAATTTCGAACGTATTCCAAACGTTTGAAAAACGTTTGATCAAAAAATTTATCCGATAGATGACGTAATATTCCCGCAAGTGGTAGGAAACTATGGTGTTTAATATATATACGATTTTTGAACATATGTTTATTAGAAAAAACACGGAAAATCTATCATTAGATATTAGGGTATAGTCCAAATACCATCAACAGTATGAGCCACTAGAAGAAAGAAAGTTTTATTTTCTGTTCAAAAATTTCTAAAAACTTCTCAAAACGTTTCTCAAAAGTTTCGCAAACGTTCGACAAACGTTTTTCAAGCGTTGGACAAACGTTTTGTAAGCGTTTGCTAAATGTTCAGCAAAGGTTTTAGCGTTTGCTTGAAAGCGTTTTCAAAACGCTTGCAAGACGTTCGGTGTTATCCGGGAATAGCGTAAGATTTCGCAAGAACAAAAATAATATTCCTGACAATATCCCAGTAGTCAAATTCTATGGATTCCATGCCGCTGAATCTGAATTGAAGGTTGGCATTCCAAAAATAATGAACGTTTCCTCTCTAACCTCAAAAAACTTAGTTTTTGGTCTGTTTTCGCATCCCAAGATATAAAGTTGAAGAACGCGTGCTTTTTACATTATTTCAACCACAGATTCGGATTCAGCTTCGAAGAAAACTTCAAAACTGTTTCTTTTAGTCCGCTGGGCCCAATACTTTGTGGTAGGGGAGAGACTGTATAGAGAACAATAGTATAAAATTTCCCCCCGACACCCAACCGGTTGCCTCGCCCCCTGGACCCCCACTGAGGAGCTCCACCCCCAGACCCCCTTGTCGTTCGCCTATTTTCGTTCTCCCACCTTTCTTTGTTTGTGATAGCGCCCCGTATGAGTTAAGCACCTTGGCTTTGCCTTGGTGCTCAACCTTATGCTCGGCGCGGAATCGACTATTTTCCCGCTAGGTGTGTAATTTACTATTTTCGATTACAGATTTAGATTCAGCGGCGGAAAATTCATAAACATGTATTCTTTTAGTCCCCTGAGCTCAATACTTCGTGGTAGGGGAGAGACTGTACAGAGAACAATAACGTTGAATTTCGTAAAAAAAGATAATATTCCTGCCAATCAGAGTAGTCCGAATTCCACATATTCGGATTCAGCGGCGAAAAATGCACGAGAATTGTCTCTTTTAGACCACTGGGTCCAATACTTTGTGGTGGGAGAGAGACTACACTAGAGTGGTCCAAAAATGCATTACAAACATTTTTTTTTCGAATTTTTAAGAAAAACGCCCGAAAATTTGTTCAAATCCACAAAAAAATAAATGCATTTTTTTGGTTTTCAAAAAGAAAAATATTTAGAAATGCCGCAAACCCCGTGAAGTTTAACATGCGTTTCCCATGAGAAAAAAGGCGTTTTTGTGAATTTTATTCAGAAATCTCAATATAAGATGAATCGAGTTTGAAATTCACCATTTCTCTTCACGATTGGTCACAGAATGCGAATAAAACATTACTTTTCAAATATCACCCCTATAAGTCTGTCTTATAGGGTCCGAGAAAAACCCCATAAGTGAACAAATTGTTTTTTCGAGTTTTTGGCGCTAATTTTAATTTTTTTGCGGTTTTTTTTAACGCAGATTGCTTCAAATACATGAAACACTACTTCATACTCATAATAAGATGTTTATTAAAATTGTTTAACAAATTTATCATTGTTTTTAGCAACTTTCTTTTATAAAAGGGTTAGAAAGTCAAGGTTTTCTATGGATTTTTCAACTTATTTTCGAAGTTTCAGTTAGGGCAAGGTAATAATCCATCAAAGTTACCAAAAATAATCGTTCAAACAATTTGCTATTATTCATAACAATATTCTCTTAGAATAATGCTGTAAAGTTGCGGCTTCTTCTGAAATTTACAACTTTTTGTCCACTTTTCACATGAAGTGGGTAATTATTCAATTTAATTTAGCAAAAATAATTGTTTAAACAAATTGTGAATGTTTACAGCTATCTTCTTCTGGATTATTACTACATAGTTGCGGTTTTTTTCCTGGAATTTTAAGCTTTTCATCACTTTCCAGTTAGAGTAAGGTATTAATTAATTTATGTTGAAAAACAAATTATGTAAACAATTTATTATCATCGCTCATAATATTTTCTTTCCTTATTGATAGAAACTTGCGGTTTTCCCTGGAATTCGAAACTTTTTGCCCACTTTCCACTTAAAGTGAGTTGATATTTAATTGAATTCAACAAAAATAATTGTTTAAACAAATCATTATTGTTAATACTTATCTTCACTTAGACTTGTGCTGAAAAGTTGCGGTTTTTTTCTAAACTATCAAGTTTTTTATCAACTTCTCACTTAGTTAGGTAATAAATTATGCGAGTTATCAAACATGCTTATCTAAACAATTTATTAGTGTTCATGAACATTTTCTGTCGGATAAGTGCTAGATATTTGTGGTTTTTCTGAAACTTTTAACTTTGCAAAGCGTAATAAAATAATTTGGAATTGCATATATTCTAATATTAGCCCCCTCCCCCCACCCCCTGTTTCCCTGAAGGAGAAATTCCAAATAATTTTTCTAAGCTTTGCAATACATTTTTCGTTGTAACTAAAGACAAAACTTTTACAAGTCATTTACAGACCTAGTCCTCCCACCTACGTTTACTTATTCCATTCTTTCTTTTTTTCTCTTTTGTTTCAATTATTTTGCTTAACATTGGAAAAAGAACAAAAATAATTTACTTAAAAAAATACAATACTACGTAAAATATGATTCTCTCTAATATTTATTTATTATTTGTTCACAGCTACAAATATAGAGCAAAGTTAAACATTTCAGAAAAAACCACGACTTCCAGCACTTATCTAAGAGAAAATGGTCATGAACAATAATAAATTGTTCAGATGAGCATGTCTGTTAACTTGCATTAATTATTACCTCACTAAGTGAGAAGTTGATAAACAGCTTTATAGTTCAGAAACAAACCGCAACTTCTAAGCACTAGTCTAAGAGAAGATAGGTATAGACAATAATAATTTATTTAAACAATTATTTATGTTAAATTAAATTAAATATTAACTCACTTCTAGTGAAAATTGGGCAAAAAGTTTCAAATTTCAGAAGAAACCGCAAGTTTCTATCATTGATCAAAGAAAATATTATTAGCAATGATAATAAATTGTTCAAATAATTTGTTTTTTAACATAAATTAATTATTACCTCACTCTAATTGGAAAGTGATGAAAAGTTTACAATTTCAGGAAAAAAACCGCAACTATGTAGTATTAATCCAGAAGGAGGATAAATTGTTTAGACAATTATTTTTGTTAACTGTAATCGATTATTACTTTGCCCTAACTGAAACTTTGGAAATAAGTTGATATTGATGTAAGTTGAAAATTCAATAAAAACCTTGACTTTCTAACCCTTTTAAAAGAGAAAGTTGCCAAAAACCATAATATATTGTTTAAACAATTCGAATAAACATCTAGATATCAGTATAAAGTAGTATTTCATGTATTTTGAACAATCTGCGTTAAAAAAACCGCAAAAAAACATAATTTGCGCCAAAAACTCGAAAACCCATTTTTTCACTTATGGGTGTTTTTAGGGACCCTATAAAACAGACTTATGGGGGTGATAGTTGAAAAGTAATATTTTAATCGCATTCTGTGACCAATTGTGAAGAGAAATGGTGAATTTCGAACTCGATTCATCTAATATTGAGATTTCTGAATAAAATTTACAAAAACCTCTTTTTTTCTTATGGGAAATACGTGTACTTCACGGGGCTTTCGGCACTTCTAAATATTTTTTTTTTCAGAACAAAGAACAATGCATTTATTTTTTGTGGATTCGAACAAATTTACGGGCGTTTTTCATAAAAATTCGAAAAAAACTTTTTTGGACCTTCCTACTGTACACAGAGCAATAGCATGGATTATGTGTCGCTGAATCTAAATTTGAGGTTTTCATTCCGAAATTATCCTGTGTTTTCTCCCTGCAAGATTTAACGCTATTATTCTCTGTACAGTCTCTCTTCCACCACAAAGTATTGAGTCCAGCAGACTAGAAGAGACAATTCTTATGTATTTTTTTCCGGTGAATCTAAACCTGTGGTAAAATTAATGAAAAAATAATGCTTTTATGTTCTAAATATTTCGAAACGCGAAAAAAACAACAACAAAAAGAAAGAAGTTTTCCGACGTGAGGAAGAAACGGTCAATGATTTCGGAATCCTGACCACGGATTTGGATTCAGCGGTCCAAAATCTATAATATTTATGTTATGGCTCTGGTCCGTCGGACATCGTACTTGTTTTTAGGACTTAGATATCTTCTTAGTCAAGTATTCGAATATATAATTGAATAATAAACAGGTTTGCTGAAATTTCCTCTTTTTATGATGATTTATCATTTTAATCAGAACTCTACCTTTTTTGATGATAGTATGACTATTTTGATGAGAAATTCGTCTTTTTGGCTCAATATTTCAACTATCTAGAAAATTCAAATATTATGTTAGAAAAGTCATCTTGTTTCGTTGCTAATGATATTGTAGGCTTGAGAATGGAACTTCTTGATCAAAAATTAAACTTTTTTTGTTTGAAGTTCGTCTTTTCAAAATGGAAATATAAAAAAAGGTCAGAATGAAAGTTTAAATATTTCTCACCTGACTGTTACTGTAACGTTACTTCAGTGCAGAGGTGTACAACGCGTGAGCAACGGTGTATATAAATGTCACTCGTCATTCCCCTCTTTTACCATCTTGAATGCGTGCATGCGGTGAGCGCGATGTGGAAAGGGGAACCGAGGAGAGAATTCTCGTAGAAGCGCTCGGAGAAGGGGAAGAAAGGAGAAGCGCGCCAGCCTTGCGTTGGACACCCTTGCTTTAGTGGAAGGCGGCTGATTCCTTTATTTGGTTGTAATAAGTGAGGGAGGAGGCAGGAATATTCTAAAATTGTTAACGTACTTTATGGACGGCCCTTTTCTTATCAGAAATTTTTTGAATAAATAAATAATTTCCTTATGGGAATAATCAAGGTTCTGCTTCTGGCAATTCCTTGTGTTTGATTCTCCAGATCAACATCCTAGAATCTCGGTGACAGAAAGAAGTTACATCGTGGGAAATCTTTCTGAAAGAAATCAGGAAAAAAAAGTACCATGGAAAGCAATAGTGACCTCTGGACCTCTATGGGTTGTGATTGTTGCTCATTTTGGAATAACATGGGGTTTTCTCACCATGATGACACAGGCTCCATCGTATTTCAATTATATTCATGGCTGGGATGTAAACGCGGTAATTAAAAATTTACATAATCCAAACTAGAAATATTGTTTCGCAATTATAATATAAGATTTATATCTTTTGTCAATCCCCACTTCTATTTCTCATTCAACTATATCCTTATCCTTGAATTTATCCTCTTTTTTTCTGTCCCTGACACTTAATTTATACCTGCCTTATTGACTCTCTTATTTTCCTTTTCATTATCAGGACTAAAATAATTTTCGAAAATCTCAGGAAGAAGAGGGGGGGGGGGGGGAGAGTAGAGGGTGGGGAGGATAAGAAGGGGAGGGATTTATTAAGGAGGAACTAAATTTATGGAGTAAGGGATTAGGAGTAGGTTCGAGAAGGAGAAGAAATTATTGAATGAGGAAGAGGTGAGAGGGTAGAAGAGAGGTTAAGAAAGAATAGGTAGGGTATAAAAGATTGAAGAATTAAATGAAAGGGAGGGCAGAGAAGAAGAGGGAAGGAAATAGGTGATGAGGAAAAGAAGGGGTGGATAAAGCAGTGCTCAAAAAGGTTAGGTAAGAGAGTATAAGGCTGAATAGAGAGAATAGATGAAGAGATAGTGTTAGCTGACGAGAATCTTACTGGATGAGGGAAGGTGTGGAAAGTGTAAATAGTGGAGTAACATGATAGTTAAATTATGCAGAAGAGTGGAAGCATCAATGTAAGAGAAGAATCAGAAGAGGGTGGGGTAAGATATATGATGGGAAGGGAGAGTGAAAAAAAAGTGAATCTGGAGGAGAGTGAATAAAGGAAGAGATATAAGATATAAATGAGGAGGAACCGGCACGTTAGAGGAAGAAGATAGATAAGGGAGGAAAGAGGAGGAGGAATCGATACATTGAAAAGATGGGAGGTAATAGAGGGAAGTAATGATCAATTGAACAAAGATAGAGAAAACAAAGATAGAGAAAAAGCGAGAAAGACAAATATGTGGAGAAGAGAAGTTGAATGCAGTAAGAGAGAAATGAAGTGAATAATAAAAGAAAATGAGAGTATGTAAGAGTGTTGCATATAGGGAGGTTAAGAGAAAATGAATCGAAGACAAGTGTGGTAGGAGGGATGAAGTGAAATATGAATAAGAAGGAAAGTCTCGAAAGAGGATACTGATTAGAGGGTGAATGAGAAGTGAAAAGGATTCGATGAATACAATTAAAGGAGGAGATAAATGGGTTGACCAAAAAAAGGAAGTTTAGAATGGATCGGATCAGGAAAAGAGAATGAGGGTTAGTAGGAGAGTTTATGGAGAGGGAAATGTAATAAATGAAGAAGAGGGAGAGTATAGGTTAGACGGAACGGATTAATATGAAAGACTAAAGAAGAATATAGTATAGGTAAACAAAATGTTCAAGAAGGTAGAAGGGGTGTTAGAAGTGGTAGAGTGAAAGGAAGAGAGGTTGTGAAGAGAAAAGAGGTGAAAGAGGAGAGGATAAACAGGAGAGGTTGAGCGAAGATAGAGAGTAGAAGAAAGACAGAGATAAATATATTGACATAGCTTACGAAGACGGAAGCCTTTCTGTTAGGGGAAAAATCACAGAGCAGATAGAGGAAAATCTGGAAGGATAGAGAAAAAATAAGAGAGGAGGTTGAGAAGGAGGAGGGGTACGACACAAGGGTAAGGTAAAAAAAATAGCAAGATGAAGTGAATAGTAAAAGGACAGAAGAGTGGGAAAGAGGGTAGGATGGCGACGATGAAGGTACGATGTAAGTGACAGGAAAAGGGTAGGTTGGAATGAGGAGACAAATAGAAGATGGTTGATAGAAAAAGGGGAGGCGTAAAAAAGAAGGGTAATATCTTTGATGGGAAAAGGGAAGAGATGAATAAAGGAACGGTTGACTAGAGAAAAAAATTGCATAGGAAAAAGTCAGGAGTGATGGAGGAGGGGTTTCAGAGGGAGATTAGAGGAAAATCGTACCTTTTCTTCTATTTTTCGTTTTTTTCAGGCTGGAGTTCTATCAGGACTGCCACATATACTAAGAATGATATTTTCCTACGGATTTGGAGTCCTATGTGATTGGCTCCTGAGAACCAGACGTATGAGTCTCAAAAATGTACGAAAGTTGGCGACATTCATGTGCACTATTCTTCAGGGCTTTTTAACTTTGGGACTCAGTTACAGTGGCTGTTATTCAACTTTAGCAATAATATTCATGATGACAGGAATTGCAGTCAATGGTGCAGTTTCTGCAGGAACTTTAGCAGCACTTGTTGATTTGAGTTCTAATTATGCCAGTGTTCTTCTCGGATTTTGTAATTTATTCACCATTGCCGCTGGGTATATATCACCGTTCGTCGTTGGACTACTAACTAATAACAATGTAAGCCTTAAACTTTTGAAAGTTTCTAAAACTAAGAAAAAAACTCTCGTTGTTGAGGTCAAGGAGTGACAAAGAAAGGTTTCGTAGCCTATTAAGTCGTTCATAATATTTGAAATAATAAAATCTTTCCATACCCCTCTTGCTTCCTTACTCCCCCTCCTTTTCTCTCTTATTCGACCTTATCTAGAATTTAGGTGAGGAATACAATTCTCCCTCCTTTTCCTCTCGCCTCACTCACCTTCCCAAATTTTCCTTCACTTTCTTTTTCTTACCCAGCTCCTCTAAGTTTCTATTCCCTTATTTCCCCTCTCCATACTTAATGTCCCCCAATCACTTTCTTTTCCCCCATTCATACCTAACTTTCTCTCTTCTCGTTTCCCTTACTTTTCCTTCTTCCTTTTTCCTTCTTGACGTCTTCACACCCATTTCCCCCTCTTTTACCCTCTTTTGAACGACGGGTACTTGACCGTATTCATGATGATTTCTGACCAGGGCTACGAAACCCTAGAAATATTGTCAAGACAAAGTAGAGAAAGTGGAGAAAAATGTTAAAATTATAACAGAGAAAAATCTAATATTAGAACTTTTTTCAGCAAACAATAGAGAGGTGGCGACTGGTTTTTATCATTTCTGCAATTATGCTTATCCTGAATGGAATTATTTACATACTCTTCGGAACTTCTGTAGAACAGTCTTGGAACAACTACAGAATTGAAGAACACGAAGAAAAAGATGAAGAAGTGCAGACACTTCGTTCAAAATCTAATTCAAAAAACCACATGAGCGGGAACGAACAACTCGCAAAAAGAAAGGGAGAGAAAGCATGATTAGAAGAAACTAAATTTGAATGATTTGATAAAATGCAGAAAAAGTCTGTGAAATATAATTCATGTTTATTAGATGTAATAATTATTTTTTATAAAAATTGTTATTTGTGAAAGTCGCCGTTGCATATTAAACTTCCGATGATAAGAAAAAAAGATGGAGAGAGGAAATAGGTGAAGAACAGGACAAGGAACTATTGGGAGGATGGTGATATAAGGAGGGAAAAAATACGAATGAATGTACCAGTGAAAGAGTAGGTTAGGAAGAGGATGAGTTAGGGTAGAAGAAAGAGCATCAAAAAGAAAGAGAATACATGAGAAAGGAGATGTAAAGAGAAAGGAGATGTAACGAGAAAGGAGGAGAGTGGGTAAATGAGGGAGAATCAGATACGCATATGAGGAGGATAAGAAGGGTGGTGGTTTGAGGATTGAGAGAAAGTAAAAGCTTAAGCTCATAATTAAAAATCCTCCTAAAAGTAGGTTGGAAAGTGGGAAAGATGGAGCAGGAGAAGGAGCGTAAAAGAAAAAAAGACAAAAGAGAAGAGGAGTCAATGAAAATGAAGATTGTGTAGAAGAGGAAATATTTTATTGTATTTAATCTGTTCCCTTCTACGGACTTGAGGACCTCCGCTCCCTTTAAAAAAAGTCACATAAATTCCTTTAACTAGTCATATCACATTTACTCACTTTTATTACAACTTAATTATATCGCTCAAACTTTACTTTTCTAACTATTTCCTGTATTAATTACATACTATATCCGCATGATACTATATCCTATATTATATATACTATATACTATATCCGTATTCCTCTCACACAATCACTCACACTTCTGCCTTCCTCTTCTTCTCCAGTACACACTCCCCACGACTCCACTTCGTAACCACACATCCTACACATTTCCTCTTGTTTGTCCATCCAGTGTCAGCGTGCTTTTATCCCGTCTGCTTCTAAACCGTAACACCTATTCAACCAACTTATACCATCTGTTGTACTCTGATTCTGAAATTCCTCCATCTTTCCTCTCCATGTTGTACCATCATCTCTAGTTCTATTTTCGGCCATTCTATATTCCTTTCATGAATACCACATTCTTTCCTCATCCGCTTCGTGTCCTTCTCATATTGAGAGTTCTGTGTTTCCTCTGCTCTCTCTAAACCCAATCTCCTTCATGCATCCTTGTGAGATTTCACTTCCCTCTCGCCTCTTCAGCTTCTCTTGGAACTTCCATGCTCTCTTCACTCGCCAAACTACCATTTTCTCTCTACCCAGTTGTTCTTTTAGCATATATCCTTAACAACTGCAACAAACCCCCATGACCCATCTAAAAAATCTTTCGTGAAGATTTTGCACTCTCTTTCGCTCCTCCCACTCCCAAATCTCTACTCCATAGCACAAGACTGTACACACTATAGTGTTTTTTCTCACCTGCACTCGTACTCTACTTCACTTCGTCTATTCATGAAGCACATTATCTTGGTCTTACTCACATCTACCCTGAGATCTTTGTCTCTCACGTCATCTTTAGACCCTCCCAACAATAAATTCCACCCTCATTTGTCACCTGCCAGTAGAACAACCTCATCTTCTTCCTGTCCAAAATTCCTCTCCTTCCTCATTTTCTGACCTCACTCTGAACCTTGTCTCTAGGAATATGTTTCTCTTTCTTTCAATCAGCTCCTAATCTACTCCTCTTCCTTCCATAACATTTCATAACACCATCCTGTTGACTGACGTGAAAGGATTCATGAATCCTGTCTGGTTGTGTGAAATACCTTCCTGCTACCTTCCTCTTCTACTTGAATTCCAAACCTGTTCCTAAGCACTTCTGCTTCATAACCTACCGATATAAGTGCGATACCTCTATTATCCTCCATCTTTCCATTCTCTCCTTTCTTCAATAGCGGAATCACAAATCCCGTCCACCATTCTCAAGGCCCTTTTCCATACTCTATTACAGACTGTCCACATGTCCCCTCTTACTCCTTCCTTCCCATACTTCAGAGCTTCATTTTCTATACTACTCTCTTCTGTTGCTGTATTCCTTTTAAGCCTTTCTATTGCCTCGTTTACTTGCCCCCTACTTCTTTAATTCCTATCATTACCTCACCTCATTATTACTTTCCTCTCTACTTCTCTATCCCTTTTTTTTCTCCCTCCTAACAATCTTTTGAATTACTCTACTCACTTGCTCAAATTTATATCCTCATTCACTTTCCTCCTTCCTCTTACCCTGTTTATCACCTCCCATACCTTTCCTTCCTTTGCTGCCTTCTCTACCTGCTCCGTATACTTTGCCAGCTCCTTCTGTATTTTCTCGCTCAGCACTCTTCCATACTTCCATTCCCGTTTACTGTACTCTTTTATGTCAATCTCACCTTTCCTCCATCCTTTTACACTCTCCTTTATTTTCTCCTAACCCTCCTTACATTCTTCATCCCACCATCCTTTTCTCACAGTTTTATCATCTGCTTTTGGACTTACCTCCTCTCTAATCTTCTCAATTACCCCCTTTATTTTATTTATTATCTTGTCAACTCCTTCATCTTTTGTACCTCTGTGCACCTGTTCGAGAAGTTATTTTGGGGCATTTACATTCGCTTAACTACTCATGCTTTCGGATTGAAATCTTTCTCGGTAAAATATGTAAATCATTTACATTTTAGCAGATTCAGAATCGTATGGTAAAATAAATTATTGTAGATCAATTTTTACTATTCGAACAGTTAAACTCGAAATTGGAAGAAAGTTTTAATAGAACACATTTGAATGCATAAGCTCATATTTAAAGAGAACAAAAATTCTTTTTTAGGTAACTGGATCGAAGTTTTTAGTATTCGTAAAATTCCTGTTCAAAAAATTAATTCACTATCATTTCCTGGTTCAGCAGGCACCCTGATGAACTTCATCTTCAATCAGTCTTAGTAGAATATAAAAATAAATTTTGAGGGCATCAAGTTTATATTTTCTATTCATGCTATAGAAGAAATAATATTTAATGTCATTATAGAAGATAATTATTGGTAAAGATGATCATTTTCAAAGCGAAGGTCGCGATACGGAAGAAAGAGGCACTGTGAGCAAAAGATCATTCAGTTTTAATCGGCGAGTCATTGAAAGTAACGGAAGCTTGGAGATATAACCATAGAGATATTATAGATAGAGGAGGCAAGCCAGCATACAACGCGGCATCGGAGAAAAAAGAGACAGAAGGAAGGGACAAAAAGAGACAGAGAGAGCTGTGGGTTACTGTTATTTCTCCCTAACATATGCGCTATAGACAGAGATAGCCTAGACCCAATAATTTTTGCTATAGTTTGCCTGCGGACACTTC
>WSXT02194397.1:0-19387 GCA_011762715.2 Neuroterus valhalla
ATACAACTTTCAAATATATGTTTATAAGAAATGACCCTCCTCTCTTTCTTCCCCTTCTCCGAGCGCTTCTTCGAGAATTCTCTTCTCGTTCCCCCTTCCCACATCGCGCTCACCGCATGCACACATTCAAGGTGTTAAGAGAGGGGATTGACGAGTGACAGTTATTTACACCGTTGCTCACGTGTTGCACACCTCTGCATTGAGAGTATATGATCCAATAAAAGAAAATTACATTTTTTGATCAAACGTTCTTTAAACTTTCTTAAAACGTTTCTTCAACGTTCCGCAAACGTTAGACAAGCGTTTTTCAAGCGTTGGATAAACGTTTTGTAAACGTTTGATAAATGTCTTGCGAACGCTTCAGAGACGCTTGGAAATTCAATCTCACGAAAATTTACAAACGTTTTAACGGTGTCTAAAAAACGTTTGCAAGACGGTCGGTGGTATCTGGGTTATAATTCAACACTCTCTTTCACCTATAAGAACGAACAAATTATACATATTCATAATTCTAAATTAGCATCAAATCACAGGGAAACTTGTGTATTAGTCACTTTGTGGCATTTCTGACCCTACAGTCTGACCAGGTGAATCTGTCATGCCTAAGTAGCGTTTCGAAAAAGCCTATATTTTCCTTTAGGCTGGTCCCTTGGTATTCGCATGAGCCAGGTAGAAGGATAAGGAGACGTATCTAAGGCTGGAGGACCCAATTTGGGTTGGTCGTGGTTTTCCGGAATAATTCCTGCAGAATAACTCTGCTTCCTTATACTTCAGCGCCTCTGTTGGACGGTATGTAACCTATTTTCCGGACTTTTTTAGAAATATATTTCGTGAAATTTCCCGTGTGAAGACCGTCTGACAACGTGTTACGAATTGAAGGCCTAGTCGCCATGTTGGGTAAGGGAAGTGTCTCACTTTTCACCAGTTTGTGTCGCCCAGTGTACTTGTGTGCTCAGATCGGAAACTGAAGTTAGTGACGAACACACGCGCGCTGTGTTTGAGTGACACGGCCAGACACGGCTCAAAGTATACGTCGAGCCTTGTCGCTCACACACAGCTGGTGCCAACATGTTGTAAAAGTTCCCAGACTTGAAATGGCATCAATTCGGAACAAACCAGCCTATCCAATACACCATCCAGTTAGTATATAGAGATCAGTGGGTATATCAAGTTACCAGCTACGTCATGGTGTTAAAAAGAGACAGCACTTCTCGCTTGACTCATTCATTCTCTCTCGCAGCAGGAGCGTCGGCAGATCAGAGATCTTGTTAGCCTCGACGTTATACACGGGGTGAAGCTCTGAAGTGAGGGCGCCAGTAGTCTTGCACGGTGCCAATACCCTCTTGGTAACCAAAGTTCATTCGTAAGTTCCATAACCTAGAAATGGAAATAAAATTGTGCATTTATCCGATCATCATATCCCAGAATTATGGTAATTATATTCAGGAGGTTGCATCTGTTATAAACTTGGGTTTTACCATTAATGAAACGTCAGAGGTTTAGTTGAAGCTAATATTTATTAAGTAGATAATAAAAGTGTATAAGAGAACATTCATGCTTGAAAGCATGATACAACAGTATTTCATAATCCATGCGGGCCCATGGGTGCCTGTCGACTGACCAGTTTGCGCATGCCGAACCGCACTCACACCTCCTATCAATACACCACAACTCTCCCATGCTTCTTATTCATTAGTTTTATTTAAACGAGGAGAGCATCTCCTCAACGTCTGATCAACATGTCTCTTTTGAATATTATCGGAATTTTCTCTCACTATGAAAGTTGATGGAGAGGCTTGTTTTACTATTTTTCCTGCAGTTCGCTTCTCTGCTCTTACTCGGTGATCGTCAATCAAAACTTGATCTCCTACTCTAAAGTCGACATTTCTCTTACCCGATCTGGTATCAATTTGAGCCTTTTGCTTTTTGTCTACAAAATCATTTACATCAGGTCGAAGTAAATCAAACCTTGTACGAATATCACGCTTATACATTAAATATGCTGGGCTTTTGCCTGTCGTGCAGTGTTCAATACTTCTGTAGTTGAAAAGAAACATGCTTATCGCATTTCTTACGCTCTTCCCCCCTTTACGATTTTCTTTACCTTATCTTTAAAAGTCTGAACAAAATCTTCCGCCGCACCATTTGTAGCTGGATGATGAGGTGGACTAAAAAAATGCTTTACTCCATTGTTAATTTAAAAATTATGGAATTCTTCACTTTTTAACTGAGGGCCACCATCAGTTACAATGTGCAACGGGAAAGCATGTCTAGCAAACAGATTTTTAAATTCTTCTACTAATCTGTATGCTTTTGTGTTACTATTAAAACAGATAATTTCATGCCATTTCGAATGTGCATCAATAATTAGCAAGTACATTTTTCCAAACAGTTCAGCAAAATCGCAATGTAACCTATTCCAAGCTTTATTTGGATATGGCCAGGCACTTAGTGGAGTGTGAGGTGGCCTTTTACTTTCTATATGGCAACTTTTGCATTCATTTACCATGTTTTCAATGTCATGACCTATCCCTGGCCACCATACATACGATCTAGCAAATCTTCTAATTTTGACAATACCTAAGTGAGTTGCATGGAGTTCTTTCAAAATTATTTTCCTCATATTTTCCGGTATGATAGCTCTAAGTCCCCGAAACAAGCATCCCTTATCTATTGTTAACTCTGATTTCTTGTTGTAAATACTTTTTATGTCATTTGATAAGTCTTTGCTATTATGTGGCCATTCTGTTGATACATGCCTAATCGCACTTGATATCAATAAATCTTTCTTGCACTCTGTAGCCAGCATTTTATAATCATAAGATACAATACCATCTTCAAAAAAATTCACATGAGAGAAACTTGTATCTACTAATACAGTGTCGTCGCCTATGGGTAATCTCGACGAAGCATCACAGTTTCCATTTGCTTCTGTATTAACATGTTCCACTGAATATCTAAACCCTGATAAAAAATATGCCCAACGTTGCAGTCTATTATCTGCAGTCTGTGGGATTCCTTTACGTGGACCTAAGATCCATTCCAAAGCTTTGTTTTCTGTTCGTGAAATGAAAGTCTTCGCAAAAATGAATTGATGATATTTTTTACACCCAAAAATTATTGCCATAGCTTCTTTATCTAAAATCATTCTATTTGATTCGCTTTTTGCAATCTTTTTTTATGCATATGCTATTGGCCTTTCTTGACCATCTTTGTATCTGTGTGATAAGATAGCAGATAACCCGTCATTAGATGCGTCACATGCTAAAACTAATTGTTCATTTGGATCATAGTTTACAAGAATTTTCGGTGATATCAATTCACTTTTTACCCACATAAAAGCTTTCATACGATCGTCATTCCATGCGAACTTTTCTTGTTCATCAAATCATACAGAGGTTTCAATTTACCCGACCTATTTTCCAAAAATCTAGCATGAAAATTTATTAATCCTAAGAAAGATTCTAATTCTCTTCTATTGGACGGTTGAGGTGCATTTACCATTGCAGATACTTTGGATTTCGATTTATGTAAACCATTTTTATCTATAACGAAACCCAAAATATCTAATTTGTCTTTCATAAAAAAACAGTTCTCTCCATTCAGTCTTAGATTACATTCTTGTAGTCTATTACAAACTTTATGTAAATTTATAAGAGGTTCCTCATCCGTTTTTCCTGTGACAAAAAAGGTTATCTATATAAGCTATTACTCCATCTAAACCGCTTAGACACTCATCCATTTTTCTTTGTACGTCAGTTGGTGCTGGTGAAACACCTTCGGGAATTTTAGTATAACTATAAAGACCTTTATGAGTAACAATTGTGAGCAGTTTTGAACTTTCCTCGTCAACTGGAAATTGCATATAGCAATGCGCAATATCCAACTCCGAAAATGTAATTCCACCTTGTAATTTTGCATATATATCGTCTATTGTGTGTAAAGGATATTTGTCAATTATGATGTGCTTATTCAAAGTGACTTTAAAATCTCCACAAATTCTAATTTCGCCATTACTCTTGAAAATTGGTACAATAGGAGTTGGCCATTCACTAATGTTAATTGGTTTCAAATGCCCTAATCCACCTAATCTACTGATTTCATTTTCAATAAGTGGAGCTAATGCATGCGCTACTTGTCTGTATTTCAATGCAATTGTCTTTACATTTTCTTTTAAATAAATCTTAGATTTGCTCTTGTTGTAAACCCCTGGTTGTTTCCTAAACAGTTCTGGATATTTATTACTCAAGATTTCATGTAAATTAACTGTGTTCATATTGTGAATAGAGTCATTAATCGCACTTTCTAATTTCCAAGGCCATAGTTTGAAAGCTGCCAACCATTGCCTTCCCATTATTGCGGGGCCTGACCGTGGTAACACAAAACAATCCAAAAAAAATCCAAAACCGCATTCACTTATACACTTTTGCTCTGCTATGCACAAATCACTTTTGTTTTCACTCTGAAGACAGTAGAAATCCTCATCACTGTTGCTGTGCTCCCTGGACGGACCATCTTCTTCTGCAGCTTCACCGTAGTTTGACCTCTGCATATGTTGAAGTCGTTCCTGTTTTTTTTGTTTTTGTTCTCCGTTATTTTTGCAAACAATCTTCAAATGCCCCTTCTTTTTACATAAATGACATGCTGCATCTTTGAAATTACAAATGACTTTTGTGTGACCTTGCCTGCCACAACAATAACATGATACTTTTGAAAAGTCTCTTTTATTTGTCTGCTGGGAATCAAATTGTCTATGCTGATAATATTTTCTGTTATCGTTTCTGAGAGCTAATACTTCATCTGTGCTCGAGTCATTTGACAACAGTGTGTTCCTGACCTTTTTTGCATTTCTTTGTGCTGACTCTTGAGCAACTGCTTTCTCGTATGCTTCCTCGAAAGTTAATTTTTCTTTTTTGAAAAGTTCTGTCTTTGTATCGATACATTTCAAACCACAAACACATTGATCTCTCAATGATTCATCTAAATTTTTTGAAGTTACAATTTATGCTAATCGTCCGAGTGTAACTGCATAATCGGCTACCGACTCCGATTGTTCTTGTTTTACCTGATTAAAAGTACATCGTTCCATCAGCTCGGACGGTTTTGGTTTCAAATGACTAGACGTAATCTCTACTATGTCAGCATACGACTCATCTGTAATTTTCGCTGGTGCAGTTAACTGCCTGATAAGTTTAAATGCATTTTTATCTACCCTTACCAACAAATTTGCAGCCTTTTTCTCATCCTTTATATCTTTTGTCATGAAAAAAATCCCAACTGCTCCGTGAACATCTCCCAGTCGTCTTGCTGCAGACGAAACTCTAGTTTAACGGAATCTGCCGATTGACTAACTTTGACGTCTTGATTCAAATTCGCTGCACTTTCTTTTCGTATAATTTCGCGTAACTTTCCTCGTAGTACTTCGAACTTTTCACTTTCATCTACTGTAACACTCCGATCACGTAACTCATCAATTAACCTCTGTTTATTCAAAGTTTGCACCCAGCTTAACGTTTTTTGTTCATCCGACATTTACAAAAGTTTATTCCTGTTGAACTTCCTCAATTTATACGTATCTTATGCAACGTAACTTTTCGCGCATCAAGTACCTTCCCACTTGTGCAATCATTACTTTTCATTAAACAACGTAGCACGCTTTTTTTCCAAAACTTTAATTTTTATGTCCACAATGCAGTTAAGAACTAATTTACTCCCTTTTTAAACCCATTTCTTTTCACTTCTTTTACGTTCCTAGTCCACGTGTTAGCAAAACTAACCTCTACAAGCACACTTATTCCGTTCACATCTCAGCCATCCTCGTCGCCATTTGTTATAAACTTGGGTTTTACCATTAATGAAGCGTCAGAGGTTTAGTTAAAGCTAATATCTATTAAGTAGATAATAAAAGTGTATAAGAAAACATTCATGCTTGAAAACATGATACAACATTATTTCATCATCCATGCGGGCCCATGGGTGCCTGTCGACTGACCAGTTTGCGCATGCCGAACCGCACTCACACCTCCTTCCAATACACCACAGTATCCCTCGAATATAATTAATTTGACGTAAATATCATGATCACGCAATGCACGATTCACTTTCGTCAGTGGTGTCAGTCTTTTTGAATATACTGGACGTACTTTCACGACGTTCATGACACCAGGCCGGTGGCACTCCTATAAAGGCATGTAGAATGCATGTGACGTGAGCTTTGTTCAGAGCCACGTGGTGGCGCTGGCTGTACTTTCAGGCCGATAATCATCCTATATCATGAGGAAAATCTAAATTTGATCAATTTTAATTATTAAAACACGTTTTTTAGCATATATTTATCTAGAAAAAATATTTGGTAATATTTAAGGTATAAAATTAATTAATAGGTCCTAAGGAAAAGTGAAGAAACAATTATTTTTATGACTATATACGAATTTACTTCTCACATAATTCATTCAATTATTCTACAAAAATAGCAAACTCATAGCATCGACGTATTTAAATATCGTAAACTATAAGAATAGTAGATTCTAATTGAATTTCTTATTATTTTTGAAATTTTTAATTAATAATAAAATAACCAATTCATACAACAATATTATATAATTCTATATTTCTCTTCAAATTTGGACGGAGAATTATTTTGCTCCATTACTTTAAACCTGTAAAAAATGAAGACTTCTATACAAATTAATTATGTTATAAAAATATGTTGAATACTTATAACGTTTTTATTATAAGTAATAGGATTCATAGAATAAATAAATATTATAAAGTTCGGAAAATTGAAAAGTGTATTCGTAAACAATATTAAAGTAGTTATAAATGAAATATGATTCAGGTACATAATTATTCGTGCATTCCAATTATGCAGATACATAATTATATATTCAATTCAAATCATTATATGCGTTGGCGAATCTTGAGAATTTAAGTTGTAGCAAGTTTTGCTCGCGTCTTCTGCTCTAAGTTTCCAACTAAAACAAAGGAGCTTCAAATGAAATATTTTAATTCTCTAACAGATACATTAATTTTTACTCAAAGAGATAAATTGTGAACCAAAAAAATGGAATGTCTTGAAGTTCACGTTCCATGTTGTGTTCTTGTTTATTATCCAACTTTTGTCAGATATTAATAACTTTTTCATCATTAGGCACAATGAATACTTGCACTTTTCCGGAGCACGTCGCATATCCCGACTTGCATCCAAAAACAGCGTTGATTCAAAAGAAACTCGAGAAATTTAACGTTTCAAAACATTGAATTTTTATTTTCAAGTACAGGAAAATCTGATACTCCCGTTTATGTACTTGAAAAAAATAAAAATTAACACTCTTGACACTTTTCCCAAGTATTCTACAAACTGTCGGCCTAAAAGTACAGCCAGCGCCGCCACTCGGCTCCGGTCAACATTTCCGTCAAATCAGTTTCAACTGTCATCTGACCGATGACACTTACTTTTGCAACCGCTTATTTTCGGGACTAGCAATCTGAAAATGGAAAAGTTAACTGGGGACCCAAAATTAACGAATTAAATATCACTAGAAAAAACCCGGAAACTTTTGGCACGGAAGGAAAAGTTTGTTACCAGAAGTTCCTATTCCAGTTTCACCCCTGTGACTTTATATGTCTATGTCCGGCACGCGTTTTGACTTATTAATGAATGGTTATCTAATATCCAATGTATAATACAGATCAGTGGGTAGTTGACTCAACCTGACACTTGAGGATCTCTGCAGCGTCAGCGGCTATGTTGGGCTTCCCCCACCCAACCTGAAATACGTAATTCAAGATGGGCGTACTTGCCCCTGTCAAATTCGAATTTAACCTCTTCTGAACTTTTTAGCAAAACGTAAACAAAAGTAAAAACTTATGACATTCAAGAAATTATTCCTCTCAGCTTTTATCACTAGTGCTGTCGTTTGAGAAAACCAGAAAAAGTGGGAGAATAACAAAAAGTGAAGTGATGAGTCATGTGAATTTGGGAATGTGTAAATAATGATAATTATATAAAGGTCATAAGTTTTTCATAACTGGATAAAGTGAGTTAATAATAGTATTTCAATTTGAAAAATTTCCGTATTGCATTTAATTTTTTATGAAATTGGAATACGTTTTCTTTCAGTTGACTTGTAATCATGCTGAATTCAAGCTCTAACCTTAGAAATCGATCGCCTTATATGCTCAATAAGTATACTATAAACACTAGAATTATATCATACGAATAAATTAATTTTATGAAACTAATATTTCAAGTAACAAACTTATGCATAGTTATTCGAAATAAAATTGTATGAACTCGGATTTTTAATGATTAGGTTAAACATTCTGTCGTTTTGAATTTAAATGGTTAAAAATTATAAAATATTCCGTTACAATCCTTTACAGATGAATATGTAATTGTAAAACAGGAGAGGCAAAAATTGAAATAAAAGCCTTCTTACACTATTTATTAGAAACAATTTCAAATGGAAAAGATTTGAAGAATGTAATTCCAATAAAACTTCATAAATAGTAAGAGAATTTCAAATTTGTATTTTTAGTTCTGAATTCTTAGTTCGTGATGTTTCTTTGTCGAATTCGTTTGCAGATTTTAAGAAGATTCAACAAAGATTTCAAGAGAGCTTAGAACATTCCGCAGATTTCGCCACGAATTCAAAAGATTACAAAAATCTATGGAAATTTGATAATATATATTGATGAGATAAACTGAGGTTTTATTGAATTCCCATCCATTTCAATATCCACTCGTTATTGAAATATCGGCTTTTATCTCCATTTTCTTCCATAGATGAAAAGATTCATTTATTAAGTCCTCATATAAAATTATGTGAATAATACAAATTTTGCACTTATTTCTATTGCATAAATGAACTGCCGTAAATTGGAGAAAATTAGATCTTCAGCCATTAAAGATAAAATTTTTTAATTTCCGATTTTCAACAGTTAAAAATTAAACCGATTAGAATTAAATTTTTTTCAAATTCGTAATTGTTTGATTTTCAACCGTCCGAAGTCCCACAAAGAAGCAAATTTTGATATCAATAACAAGTGTTTTTTTGCTGAATTCACATAATTTTACATCAATATTCAATCAATAAACATAATTTTATTCATAAAATCAAATTTCGGAAAAGAATCAGTTTTCTCAAAGACGGAATGCCGTTAATTTCTTGAATATTTAAGAGTCAACAATTCATGTTCTTGGTTGACAATCTGTTATTTATCTTTCATTTCGTCGTTTCGGCTTAAGAGTTAAATTATTCGATTTTAAGCGTTTTTCTTTCTCGACTAAAAAATCTTGATTGGAAATATAATTTCTGGAACCTTATCTCTTTTGGTAGAAATTTCTTTTAATTATACTTTTTGGTTTATTAATTCAGCTTTTTGGTCAGAAACTGAGCTATTCAGTTGGAAATAAACTTTTTTGTTGAGAATTTATATTTTCAGGTGGTAAAGTCAACTGTTTTGTTGATTTCCATCTTCTTAATTTGAAACTTCATCTCTTTCAATATATAATCCTTTGAATAATCTTTTTTGGTTTAAAAGTCAACTTTCTGTCGGAAAATTCAACTGTTTCGTCTGAGGACTCATTCAATTTGTTGACTATTCGTCGTTCTGGGTTAAATTTAACTATTTTCGATTCAAAGTTGAAACATTTTTGGTAAACATTCAACTTCTTGGTAAAAAGAAGAACTCCTTTGTCAAAAGTGAATTTTCTGATGTTTGAAGATCAATTTCTGTAAGAAAAGTCCCCACTATATTATATATTATATATTTTGATTAAAATAAAGCGATTAGATTGTGAAGTCGGAGCTTGAATCCAGCAGCCTTAACAAATGGAATCTCAGGTCCGGAATTTTTCTTTAAAGAAGAAATCAGTTGATTCAAGATGTGATAAAGTGATTGAAAAAGGACATATATTCCTAAAATTAGGAATAAGTGCAGTCAATTCTAGAAGTCACTAATATTTTAGTGAAAAATATGAAAAAATGGGTTCGCAGAGGAATGGAAATTTGCCGAACCGAAATTCCCAGAGGTCGACGCTCTTGAAAGTTGTGATTTTGGGCGATGGATGGGTTGGAAAAACCTGTTTAATGAACAGATTTGTTTCAAACAGATTTCAGCAATGTGGATATCACACGATTGGTGTTGAATTTCTCAATAAGGATATTCAAATAAATGGAGAAAATTACACCCTTCAAATATGGGATACTGCTGGACAAGAGCGATTCAGAACTCTGAGAACTCCTTTTTATAGAGGATCGGATATTTGTATTCTAACTTACGCTGTGAATGACAAAAATACGTTCAATAATTTGTCCTCTTGGAAATCAGAGTTTCTTTTATATGCTGATATTCAACAAGAATCCAGTTTTCCTTTCGTAGTCATTGGCAACAAGGTACAAAACTGCAACTCAACTTCTGTTTTTTTAAATAATATTCTTATGCCTCTGTGTAACTGCCCTTTGCCTGTTCTCTTCCTCTCTTTCCCACTTATGGTTGCCATTGCCCCTTTCACATATACCCTCATTATATACACTCTCATTTGCACCCTTGTTCCTAACTTAACTATTTGAACCTCTTTTCTTACGTAATTCTTGCTCTTTCTCTCCCTTCTCTATTTTATTTTCTACTCCTGAGAATGTCAAGGAATATTTCATCATTTCAATCTCCCGATTAACTCTTTTTTTCCTCTCTCTATTTATCTCTTTGCATACTTCTTCCTCTGTGATAATCTTTCCTGCCTTCTTCGAAACCTTTTCCCTTCCTCTTTTTTCTATCACCTAACTTATTATACTCTTTCTTATTTTCTCCTTATCATTCTACACTGCTCTTCTCGTTTCTCCATTATCTTAATCCTTTGCTTACATCCTTTCTTTTCTCATTAAAACCCTTACTCCAGATGCCTCGTCCTCCCTCTTCTTCTCTACAAATTCTCCTTTCCCTCCCGCTGAACAGTTATCTTTTCCTGCTCTTTTTTCCTTCTTATCTTCTGCTGTTTGTCATTTTTATTCCTTCCTCATCTCTGCTGCCACCATTAGTAAAAAATGATCCGAAAGTACATACTCCCTAATCTCTATAGCCTCTTTATGTTTTCCTTTACTTCATCGACAATAGTATGATATTGGCTTTCGTATAAAAAAAAACTCTCCTTCCTCATCTCCCTCTATCTTCTCGTATAAAATAGAACACCTTCACTCCTCCAATCTATTCAGTGGATTGTTTACTTCTCCATTTAGGACTTTATCTTTGGAATTTCTTTCAGGTCATCCTCCTCTTCTCCTCATTCTTTCCCTCCTCTTTTTCCTGTTATTGCATTGAAGTCTCCCCTTATGATTAGATTCACTCCTTCTTCCTTCACTTTTGTAACCTCTCTTTTCTTCCCCATTTCTCTGCTTACATATACTTCTACTGTCCGCCACCCCCTCTCTCTCATCCTTATCTCTTCTACCATTAGACCTTTCTGTTCTTTCTACCCATTCTTACCTCCTTCCTTTCCTAAAGAAACATTCCTTATTCGAATACATCTTTTGCCTTTTACTTTTGTATTAATTTTTACCATATTTATCATAGGCCGAATTCATATCCAGTCTGGCAGGCTGTGTAAGCTCAAGTCGCAGAATCGTTCCAAAATAAAATATGTTGTTTTTCAAAGGATTTTAGACGACACGTATTTTACCGATTTGATAAAAAAAATTTTTCGACAAACTTAGGAGCGTTTGAACTTTTGATGCTCGTGATGTTCATCGGAAATTTATAAAAAAAAAATATTCGAAGTCTTCTGGTATTTGAACGAATGCAGGTATTTGGCATTTCCTTTTGGATTCCTATAGATCTTATTATTCTGTTTCAGATTCCATGAGGAAATTGTGAAAACTCTGAAAATTGACGAAATGGCGGTGGTTTTATTGAAAAATTCCAAACTCAACTTTCTCAAAAAACCCAGCGTTTTTTTTCTGTTGATTTTTTTTCAAGTTAGTACGAATACAGACAATATATTCCATATGAGTTCACCTTGTGCCCGCGTCTTGGAAAGTAGAAAGAATTTTTTTTCCTCCAAAAGAATAAAAATCCACGATTTATGCAGAAACAAGAAGAGATGTAAAAAAGGTTCATCAATCAAAGTTATTCCTTGAAAAAAGTTCTACAAAAAAGTTCCCTAGCGATTTTTTCTATCTTGTGTCGTTATTGAAATAGTCGCTGAAATGCGAATAAATTCAATTTCGCACTGACATAAATAATCAAGGAGGGTTTAAATCAACAGGAGAAACCAATTTTTTCAAACAATGTTCCACTAAAAATGTGAACAGTTGAAGAAAATATTCAATATTCACTTTTCTTGTTTACCTGATTTATTTCAGCGAATATTTCAATAACGACGCAAGATGGAAAAAATCGCTAAGAAACTTTTTTGTAGAACTTTTTTAAAGGAATAACTTTGATTACTGAACTTTTTTCATATCTCTTCTTGTTTCTGCAGAAATCGTTAATTTTTTTCTTCTGGAGGAAAAAAAATCCTTCTCCTTTCCAAGACGCGGGCACAAGGTAAACTCATATGGAATATATTGTCTGTATTCGTACTAACTTGAAAAAAAAAATCAACAGAAAAAAAATCGCTGGGGTTTTTGAGAAAGTTGAGTTTGAAAATTTTCAAAAAAACTACCGCCATTTTGTCAATTTTCAGAGTTTTCACAATTTTCTCATGGAATCTGAAACAGAATAATAAGATCAATAGGAATCCAAAAAGAAATGCCAAATATCTGCATTTGTCCAAATACTAGAAGACGTTGAATATTTTTTTCGATTAATTTCCGATGAACGACATCACAAGCATCAAAAGTTCAAACGCCTGCCCGACTGGAAATGAATTCGGCCATAAATATCTATTAAACAATAATTTTGGATTGAAATTATTATTTATTCAACAAGGCATTGGTTTAGTTATTTTTTAAACTATGAATCAAAATTATTTTAGGCTTTTTCCTATGAAAAACTAAGCATATTAAAGACTCGACATTTGCTTGAAATTAGCCAACCGTAATAATTCATCTAGTTTAAAACTCCTATGTTTGGTTTAAAAATAATTTTTCAATCCCAGAATGTAACAATTCAATTTTCTGTTGGAAATCATTGTTTCAATAGTAAAAAATGCAACCATTTTGTTGGAAAATGGTATTTTTTGGTTTCAAATCAATTTTTGGTCAAGAATTCAACTATTCTAGTTGAAGTTTCATCATTTCAGTAAAAAATTCGTCTTCCTGGTTCAAAATTCAACGACTGCAGTTTAGAATTTACAATTTTATTTGAATATTCCTCATTTTGTTTAAAAACGTAACAGTTTGTTCGAAATAGATTTTTTGTTGTTGTTGAAAGTTATTTCTTTTTTGTCATAAGTATTTTTTCTAACTGGAAATTTAACTTATTCCAATTAAAAATTCCATACTTGTATTTAAAAGTTGATTTGTTCGGTTAAATATTATGTTTTAAAATTTGAGTATTGAAGTTTCCGTTGATAATCTTTCGTTTTCATTAGAAACTATATACTTTTTGAGTTCGAAATTTATTTATTCTGTCAAAACATTGTATTTTTAGTGAAGAATGAATCTTTCAATTTGAAAATCATTCTTTGTGTGCCATATTCACCTTCAAGGTTAAAAATTGAAGTGCTTCAGTTAAATATTCATCATTTTAGTTGAAAATTCATCTTCTTGGTTTGAAATTCAACTGTTTCAGTTGAAGATTCATAGTGCTATTCGAAATTTCATTTATTTTGTTACAAAAAAAACTAGTTTGTTTGAAATCAGTTTTTTTGCTGCTATTTTTATATAATTTATTTTCCAGTGCTAAGTTTGATGGTTTCAATTTTTGTAAAAAAGAAAATGATATTTTCCCGTGGGAAATTTGAGTTTTTTAAAAAAATAAATATATTTTGCAGTGTTTGATCTGTTGTGTTGAAGGACGTTCAGAATTAACGTCATGGACTATAATAAATTGTTGCTTTCTGCGACAAGGATGAATATTTTATCTTTATTTGACCGGGAAAATTGAAAAACTCGACCGGGAAATGACCGGGAATTGGAAATCGTCCGCTAAATCGCCAACCCTGAACTAGTAAGAGAACCTAAGTAAATCGCCAAATATTAATTTGCAATTAATAACTTCATTTCACTCAACAATCTTAAAGATTTGAAACAGAGTCAGAAGCATTTTATATAATATCATTTGGACATGATTTTTGTTTACAATTAGTTTCTAAATTTTGATAAACAAAATGGATTTAGGTTTGAATTCCCAATCATTTATAAAAAGTAAGTAAATATACAATTTTCAAACATTGAGTCTGAAAATTTAGAATTTCTAAAGTTTTGAATTTAAAATAATTCAAAATTTCATAATTGTACTATAATTATATTATAGTCAATATAAAAATGTTCAGTTTCGACATTTTTTTAATCCAAACTCATTCAATCCCCAATTAGAAAGTTTGAATGCTTATCCAATAATAATAATAATGAATGTTCATTAGGTTGACAGAAAAAAATGTACAAAAGAATATAGTATGTCAAATAACAACTTAAAGTGCGAGGTACAGGTAATATTGATGAAATTTCTATCCCTTCCTGTTCATAATTTTATTATTTTCAAAATTCGAAAATAAATTAAATAAAGTTTATTATTCTAATATGAAACTATCAAATTTTCAATTTAAAATAATCCGAATTGAAATTCGAAATATGCATCTTTGAACTACAAATATAAAATTATACAATTTTGATCGTTTCTTAATAAAGACTTTATCAAAATTTTATTATTCAAAGGTCAATTCAGGAATGTTTATCTTTAACAGATATCAATTCGAACCTATTCAACTTCAAATTGGAAGACTTTGCGGGCTAATTCTCCTATTTTCGAACTTTAAATTAAAAATTTTATGATTTCAAATATTTCATAAATTTCAAATTATTATCATTTCGAGGGCTACACATTTGAAATTGCTCCATGTGAAATACTCTCAATGTCCGATTATTACAGGAATGATAACATTTGAAATCCTTTCCATCTGCACTTGTATTATTATTTCAATTTTTTTTATTTCCTTTGTAGACGTGTATTTTCCGAGAATTATTCCTACTCGAATTCTTCCAATTTGAAATCGCTATTCTTTTTTAAATTTGAATATGAAATTATTGAAAATTGTGTCTTTTTGAACACTATGAATTCGAAATAATTTGAACCTACTCCATTTTGAAGATTCTTTTTCACAGAATTGTCCAATTCCAAATCCTTTCAATTTCGAAATCATCAATATACTTCAAAATCATTCATTTTTCAACTCCTTCGTTTGGAAGTTATTCAATTTAAAATCCTTTTGGTTTAAAATTATTCATCTGAAAGTAATTGTAGTTCGAAATTTCCCATTATTTGATCTATAACGATTCAATTCCTAACATTGCAAAGTTATAAGCATTTTGAACTTGTTCGATTCGGAAACTTCGTAATTCGAAATTATGAAACTTCAAGTCCGTTTGATTGGAAAGTGTACTATTTTCCAAATTTCAAATTGTTTATCTGTCGTCAAATTTTTGAATTCTTAGATTAGAAATTATTCCGCTTGGAAGAACAAGAACTTACAATTAATGTAATTGTAATATCATATTGAGAACTTCGATTGCATAATAATAGTATAAGTATAAACTTCCTCAATTTCCGCATAGTTGTATATCAATAATGCCAATAATGAAATGTGAACAGAATAATGAACTTAGCCGCGTACATTCGCAGATTCCTATGTCTCATTTTTTAGTATTTCAGTAAATTTCATAGAGGGAACAATGATTTCAGGAATCAATTGTATAAATTCAAAATTTGTCTCAAAGTGCTCAAATAATTTTTAGGCTTTGGATTAAATGCGACTGAAAAAGTTCAAGTCAATTTTACAAAATCCCATGACTTTCCAGGTCAACAAGTTTTTCCAGGTCTAGTAGCAACCCTGAACATCAAAAATGTATAATTTTATAACTTTATAATTGAAATGAATTTTTAAAGGTGGACGTAGCAGAATGTGACAAACAAGTCTCGACAGAAGAAGCGGAATCCTGGTGTGCCGAAAATGGAAACGTCCCATTAGTTGAAACTTCAGCAAAAACTGCGAAAAATGTGGAAGAAGCTTTTGGTGCAGCTGTTGCCGCTTGGATAAAACTTGAGGCTAAAATGGAACGGCCAGTTCTTACAGACACCGTAGATCTCTCAAAACAACAATTACCTCAACGTGCCAGTTGCTGTATGCCTGTTTCAAGTCCCGAATAGTTTATACGAGCTTTCAGTAATTTATTATTCCTCTTATTTAATTAGAAATAAATTTACAGGGTGGCCGCAAAACTCCATCTTTAAAATAACCTGACTATTTCCTCATTTTTCCGTAAGCGAACGTCCAATTATTATGTATGGCTTTTTTCTGGGAGTGCGAAGGTATTAGGAATTTACTGATTATAATATAATCCACTACAGCCTACAATTCTTGACCGATTTTGATGTTTTTTTTTTTAGGAATACTCTGTGGAACTTATTCGAACAAAAAGAATTTAAGAATTGGACGTTTTACTAATGTTATTTTTTTGATTCAGAGAAAACACTTGAGAGAAGTGGATATCTATCAGAACTATTACAGATGCACTTTAGGAACATTAATATTTAGTTCAGGAACCAAGCCAATGGTTATAAACACCTATTTTGTACGGTGCTTAACCTCATCAAAAAACTTTATCTTCATGAAAAATGACCAAATCTGCATTAAAATAATCATCACGAAAGGACCGCTTATTTAAACGTGAATTGACATACTTTATCGTTTATCGAAAAAATTCTAGATAACAATTAAAGTCGCGAGTTGGTGTCCAATTAAAATCCCTTTTAGTTCTTCAAAACTCGTGAAAATACTTCATTTCCTCTTGAGTTCCATCAAAATACTTTGAAGTCCCTCAAAAAAAAAAACACACACACAAATTTGTAAATCTCTTTAAACCCCTCGAAATCTCTGGAAATACTCTGAATCGCTCGCAATTTCTTCTCAATGTTCGGAAATCCTTCAAAATGCCGTGAATAATTTTCAATTATAACAAAAATATTGCAACTCTTCACTACAAGGGAAGGGATCTGAAAATTCAAAAATAATTCGTACGTTATCGAAGCAGTTATTTGGGATTCGCTTCATCGGAACAATTTTAGTAAATTTTCATACACGATTGAAACCTGAAATAACTCCTTCGATTATAATGGATCATCGTGAAAGCATTGAATCAACATTCCCACTCAGTTGATGGATGTTCTCTAACCAATTTTTTATTTTTCTTGACAAGTATGATGTAAATACAACAATCCTAATTTTCTAACATTTTCAATATGGAATTTTTCATGAATGAAATATAATAATGTAAGCTCTAATTTTTCAAATTTAGAACTCTTGTCACTACTTAAAGTGCTACTTGCAGGAATCCCCTGACCTTTCCCTGATTTCCAGGTTTTTTCTGACATGCGGCCACCCTGATTTTATAAAATGTGTCACTAATTTATAAGTACCCAACTGGGCAATACGAAGTTAGTTTTAGTTTTTTTAATTATAAGACTTAAGTGAAATATAATAAATTGTATATATTTTCGTGATCTCATTCTAAAAAATATCTGCCACTTGGAAGTTAGACTATTATAGATAAATTTTCCATTTTTAAACATTGTGGTTTTCGAATAATTAAGAAAAATGGCAATTATCTCTGCTAAATTTTGCATCTAGTGCTTATTAAGCTTAAAGAACTGTGTATATTTTTATTTATTTTTCACATGTTTAAGACACATGTACTTGGACAAAATCGTGGACTATATTGTATGTCAATGTTACCAACTGAATATTGATTATAATGTTTATTTGAATTCAAATTTCAATTACAATTTGAAAATCTAGTCTCCAATGTTGATCATATCAAGAAGGTGACAAAACGTATTATTTCCTACTCATTAAGATATGGTTCTAAAATTAAAAGTACCAAAAGAAAATATTAAGCCTTGAGAGTTTTATAATCGATTTTGCAAGAAAATAAATTGCGCTGAGCTTTACCAACTTCTTAATAATTGTCAAATGTCATTTCAAACCCTCCTTCACATCTCACATTTTTTCAGAATAATTGAGGTGCCGAATGAAAAAAGGGGATATAGAATTATTTTTCTGGAGTTGGGATGCTCTTGAGCCCTCAAAAATGAAGTTCCTAATTTTTTATTTTAATACACATTCATTTTCAGAATGTGATGCGACATCTTTTTTGTGGATACGAAAATAAGTAGCTCTTTCAATTTTTGAATTATACATGAAAAACTCATTTATTTTCCGATCAAAATATTTCGCTTCTTTCGACAAGAAATTTTATACTTACGGGCTGTCCATAAATTACGTAACGCTATATAGGACAGACTGACTACGAAAGTTTCGTTATGTTAGCGTTACGGAGTGACCGAGAGGAATTTCCAAAATGTGACGTAACGTTTTTCAATAATGATATTGAGAGATTTACAACATAATGAACAAGTGCGTATTGTGTGTCTGCTCAACTCGGCTCAAGCTTATTCTCCGCCGTTACCTGATACCTATCCTTTCATTTTTAATATTATAAATAATATCATATTACGTTATTATTTTTCTCATAGAAAATAGAAAAGCAAATCTGCAGACGTAGCAGCTTGTTTATAATTTATCTGCTGCTACTGGCCTCCATCGAAGTCGAGTTTGGATTCGACTTGCGGCTGCGGTTTCACGATGTTTTGTGTCCTTCACAGGTTCCCTCTATTTATATATTTTTTTACATATTTTCTACTTCTTTTAACAGACGTTACGTTACAGAAAGGTAAGAGTAAAATTGTTACGGTAGCGTTATGAACATACAGACAAGTCGCGAAAGTTTGAGATTTCAGCGGTACGTAATTCATGGACATTCCCTTACATGATTTTACATTATAATTTGAAAAACTAGCATTTTAATCGATGAAATAAATATCTTGGAAGAAGTCGATTCTCCAAAAGAACAGATTGTTATTGATGGATTGAAAAGCATTCAATGGACTAGCAGCTGTTCTTAGCAGAGCACTCATGTGATTCAAGAGAATGTCCAAACTGTGACTATTTTTGGCGCAGTTATTAACGTACGTAAAAGTATGGAAGAAATTATTAGAAAGGTTTTTTTTCCAAGTTTGGAGTATTTTCTGCTCCACTTATTTATCATGAAAACTCATTCTTGACTGATTTAGAAATACTACTTTTTTAAATTCTCATTTGTGTAAAATTTGCCTCCCCCCCCCCCCGTTTCTGTCAAATGTCCACGTTTTGAGACCCCCTGAACCCGAA
>WSXT02194408.1:0-19386 GCA_011762715.2 Neuroterus valhalla
CACTGAAAGAGTGTACCAAAGGCCAATCAAATCGATTAGTTTTTTCGAAAGTTATCGTGCCTACAGACAGACATACATACATACATACATACATACATACATACAGACAGACAGACATACAGACGGACACATTTGTAAAAACCTGTTTTTCGGGTTCAGGGGGTCTCAAAACATGGACATTTGACAAAAACGGAGGGGGTCATATTTTACACAAATCTAATACCTTCTCTGATGAGAATGTAAAAATTAATTTTCAAATAGTGATTCAACTTTGAAGCAAGTATTTGAACTTTCAGACAAGAAGATTATTTTTTTACCAGTAAAAGAGAATTTACTAGAAATACATGAACTTTCAACCAAACATTAAATATGAAAATCTTCAGATAAAAAGATTGATTTTCAAGGAAGAACAGTTGGTTTTTCGCATTGGCTTCTAATAATTCAGTTTGCATTTAAGCAAGAGAAACAAGAGGAAGGGAAGTTTTTTCAAAGCACGGGCAGAAAGAGAAATATTCTAGAAAAGAGGTGTAAATAGAAATGGGGAAAATAATGTGAAATTTGTATTTGGAGGATATGCTCGTCAAATAAAATTACTTATTTTCTAGGCAATTGAAAATATTATCATTCACATCAGTGTTTCCTATGTGCAATGTAACATTCTGGGTTAACTCTTAGAAATTTTCGGAAAATGTTCAGAAGGCGATGGAAAAAAAGTCAAATGACCCGTATTAAAGACCAAGTTCCTTCATAAGGCCCCTCATAAAAAATATAACAAAAATTTCATTCAATATTTTATTTTGTCAAATTATATTGGTATTATATTGTTTTAACATTAATGTATCTCAAGAAAGATTTCCAAAAACAGAGAATCCTAAATTGACTTACTATCCGTTCACTTTACGAAGGCTCCTGTAAAATAATACTGCATTTTTGAAAATCACTCGTAAGAAGAAAATCGTAAGAAAATAGCGTTTACCACGATTAAACTTATTTTACTGCATTACGGTAAGCTTTATTGTTGTTATTATTCTTTTTTCTTGTCATTTTTCTAGTACAAGTAAAATACTGTTTTAGAGGGGCCATAGTAATTTGAACGGATAGTAGGTGAGGTTAGGAGAGGTTCCCTTTGATTAAGCCTGTCTCAGAAGGGGGGGGGGGGCTTATCTTAGGTACCTTTTCTCTATTTGCTTTCATGAGATGTGGTTTCACGGAACAAATTAAGGTCCTAGCTGGGACCAGCTTTGTTTAGCTGAATAAACCATCTAGGTCAAAAAATACCATTCTCCTTACTGTAAACTACTTTTTTTATTACTTTGCTTCCACTATTTCATAAAAATAATGCGAATCAGAACGTCTACGGTGGCCATATTTGAAGTAGCACTGCAGCGCCCCTTGCGGCGCGCTGGATATTTCGCTTCCCAATTCCTCTTGCATGAAAAGTTGGACTCCGGAGAGGGGATTAAAAAAAAGTATCGCGTGCATGATTTTCTGTTTATTTATTATTTTTTTTTTTTTGCAGCTTTTACTGAAGATGCATCAAATGTACATCGGACAATTGACATTCATGCACTTTTCCCAAAAAATGTTTTTCACATTGTTTCTTACACTTCTCGTCAAACGATGTACTTCTGGTGGCATACTAAGGCAGATCATATTAATAGTCTGTCATTTGACACCATCGTAGTGTCATTTTACGCTGATGTTGAAATCTGGTAAAAAAGTGATGTTAAACTTTTGAGCGTATACCGTTATTATGAATGTATACCGTCAATCCACTTGGCATTAGATTTTTTATATGAATGTTTCAAATGTTGACGACATGGTATCAGAATTTCCAAACATAAATTTTTGTCGTTGTCGTTTAGAAATTCTATTTGCTTAACCCTCTTTACAGTTGTCTTTTACACATAAAGTCAATCAATGTTGTTCCATCTTATTATGAACATTTGCATTGCACCTACAATTTTTTCAAGTCTCAAATTCGTGACAATTTAAAACAGAACCAAGATTGGCGTACTCTTGAGAATTAGCGTTTTTCTGTGTATCAATTAATTGTCGGGTGTGCATTTTTGAAGATCTTATTCCAAAAATACGTATTTATTCGGAAAAAGAATCATTTTTGTTGGATTGGCATAGGAACTCCCGTCTTCTAAGCTATGTTATCGACTAGTCAGTCCTTTAATAATAAATGAGAGTAGAAAATTAGTGATAATTATGAACCCCTCGAGCTTCTGAATTGCAGCAGTTATACGATTGCTTCAGAAATTGTTGCACATTGTGCACAGAGTAGCACACAGTGCAATCACACAAAAGGTAAAAGGAATTTAAATTGTCTCGCCCTGCTTGTTTGTAGATTATTATCACTAGAATTCATGTCAAGAAAAGTGTGTAAGTGCAATGTATAGTAAATTTTCATATATATGAAAAATTGGTGATTAACAGCTTGAGTCTACAATAAATTATAGAACTCTGACGCTGGCTACAGTAATGATGAACAATCAATGGATGCATGTTGGATATATTACAAGATATAAACAAATACAAGATAATTTAAATAGAATTCGTTTGTTCAGTTGATGGTATAAAAGAAAATAATTGAAATTGCACAAAAGATATGAGGCGTGGGATATAAAGTATTGCTTGAAGGTCCATTACTTATTTGAATTTGTCTGGAGGAAGTTATTGACAAACACGATAGTGCTCGTGCCTCGTGCCATCCACCTTCTCAAAAATTGAGAAACGTGGGTTGTAGAGATGACGCGTCTCAGAATATGTACGAGGGTTATAGGACTCTAATGAGTTTATTTTATGTTAGTTATTCCAAACACAAATCAACTATGGTTGCATTGGAGACGAAGGTGCTGAAAGTTAACGAGAGGCCAAAAGCCTCAGGACAATTCATTACCTTAGCATTACAATATTTATTAGGAAGGTTAGGAAATAAAAGTATTGCTCCAACTTTATCGAACAAATTTATTGGATCTACTATGCTCCTTATCAGGCATATATGATTTGGTAATTTTTCTCAATGTAGGAAAGAAATTTTCATTGTCTATACGTCCATGAAATTAATTTACTATGATGATGTAAATGTCGAATAAACTAACGGTTATTCTTCTTATGGGCCTTCACCAAAGAATAATAAAAATCAAGTTCTTTAAAATTATATATTGCGTACAAACACAGAACACACTTTAAATCGCATTAATTTTTGAACTGTCGCACAAATTGTAACTGTTTGGGTAAAATTTGAAAAGTACTAGAGCAAAATGCTTCTTATTGTTCAAGTAGGTGTTGATAAGGAAACTTCTTTTAGAATAGGAGGTTAAAAACCTTAGAAACGTTGCTGTTATTCTTCTTAGATCATTTTGACAATTCGCAAATATACATAAGTGGCCATAGCACATTTTAGGTACTTTATAATAAAATAACTGATACATTATTATCAACAGGTTAACTTAAAATATACAATCATACATTGATGATAGTCTATAAACAACTTTGCTAATAAATAACAGTATCAATGCTAAATTATGAAAACTGATACTAACTATTTTGTTGACAATTAATTAATTTGGTTTAAAGTTGAACTATTCAGTTGAAAATGTAATTATTTGGTTGGAAATCAAACATTCTGTTGAAACTTCAAGTATTTTGTGAAAAGAACGTCTTTTGGGCTTGAAAATCCCACAATTATGTGGGAAATCCAACCATTGGTTTGAAAATAACCTTTTTGTTGAAAATTCAAATTTTTATGTAAAAAACACAACTTTTCTGAAGAGCCTTTGTCTATTTGTTTTGAGATTTCATCTTTATTGGATGAAAATACAACTGTTTGGTTCAAAATTGATCTGTTTTGCTGAATTCAACTGTTTTCAGATTTAAAATTGAAACCTTTATTGGTTGAAGCATTAACTACTTGTTGAGAAGTAAAACTCCTCCGTAAAAAATTTATTTCTTAATCAAAGATTCATTATTTCAGTGGTGAATTTAATTTTCCGATTGAAAATCCAGCTCTTTCGGTAGAAAATTGATTTTCTTTGTTTGGAATGCAACTGTTTGGATGAGAATTCACATATTTTGTAGAACATTCGTCTTTTTTGGTTAGATATAACTATTTTTAGAATTAAAATTCAAGTTCTTTGGGGATTTATTCTTAACTATCAAAATGTAAATATTTCATGTTTGGTTTTAGAATTCAAATATCCTGTTCAAAATTCGTCTTTTTTGGTTAATTCAACTATTTTTCATCTAAAAGTGAAATATTGTTTATTATAAATGCAGCCTTTTAGTTGAAATCTTATTTTAAACAAAAATGTTAACTTCTCTTTTTCACGTTCAATGATTAAATTTGAAAATTCATATCCCAGGTCAAAAATTTAACTTCTTTTCATATATATCTTTTTGGTGAGAATTGATTTTGTAGACTGGAAATTGAACCAACTCATATTTGGAGGGAAATCAATCTTTTTTGTTGGAGAAATCGACTATTTTGTTGGAATTTGTCATTTTGTTTTTCAATTTGAATGTTTTTCATTTCAAATTAGGTCTTTTTTTAGTAGAAATTTAACAACTTGGCTGGAAGTTGAATAATTTGTTCAAGCATTCATTGTTTAAGCTGCAGATTTATCGCTTTAGTTATTTGAAAATTCAATTATTATATTGCGCATTCAATTTTTCGGTTAGGATTCAACTGTCTTTCGATGTGAGATTTAAACTGTTTTCGCTTTGAATATAGAGTATTGCATTTCTTGTTGAGAATTCACATTTCTCAGTTGAAAATAAAACTAGTTGGTTGAAAAAGGAGGCATTCTGAAGAAAATTTATTCATTGGTTAAGGATTCATTTGTATGTTTAGGAATTTGAATGTGTCACGTAAATGTTTTTTTTTTTTTTAAATATTATTCTTTTAATTAGAAATTCACATATTCCGTTTTTTGTTGGTAATTTGTGTATTATATAAAAAGTTCGTCATTGTTGGCAGGAAATCAATCTTTTTGGTTAGAAATTCATATTTTTAATAAAAAATTCAACAGCTTGATTGAAACTCATCTATTTTCTCAAAAATTCAATATTATTTCTCAAAATGCTGGGATTAGATTAGATTTGTCACTCCACATATACCCTTTTCGGGTTTTTACATATCTATATTCCCCCCTCCCACAGGAGATCGTCAGATATTAAACGCTTCAACTCAAATTCCTCCCCGAAATCCCCAATAACCTCAACTGTCATAATAAGCCTCCAAGCAATGCCTGACGTATTCAATCCTGTGGGATTTTTTTTAAATCTCTGGAACCCCTACCGTCTGCAGCCGGTTTTTTAATTTAAAATGCTCGCATTCGCCTAAACATATGGCCAGAGGAGAGGAAACCTGCAGAAAACCAAAACTCCTGAGCGCAGTCGATTATCGACAGACGAGTTTAGATGTAGACAATCGATAACATCGAATCCCTACACCGATCCTCGGCGTCAAATCTCCCGCTCGACAGTAATTAAACATGGTGAAAATACGACTAAGCGAGAATCCCGAACAGTCACCCACCCGTTGGATAATATAATCCTCGATTTTGTACAAACTAAGAGAAGGAGAAAGGTGAAAAATGATGTAGTAAATGTCAATTCGCACACTCTGAAAAATGTTCATTCGTATCAAATGAATTTTATTTCTGATACAGAGTCAATCAAATGTTTGTCTGGTTCATCAGAAATCATTTGATCAATGACACGATTGTTCAACTCAAAGAAATTTTATTGGAATCAAAGAAATCCTATCTTTGATAATTGTTAGAACGAATGTTTGTTTGATTCAAAGAAAATTTATTAGATCAATCACACCATTGTTTAACTCAAACAAATTTTATTTGAACGGAACACATTCTATCTTGGATATAGGATCAAATGAATGTTTGTCATATTCGGACAAAATTCGGAGGTACGCGTAACTCGTAAAGAGTTATGGTTGGTAGATTTGTATGCACGGGAGGGCACAGTCTCCCGCCAACATGTCAACAGCACGCGGCATTCACGGATAGTTACCCATCCAAGTACTAACCACGCCTAACGCTGCTTAACTTCAGTGATCGGTTAGCATTTGTTTTTTTATTCCAACGAATAATTTAAATTGAATAAATGTGCCTAAATGACAGTTTTCAGGCATCAAGTAACAATAATATTTCAAATAAGATCCGAGAACGGATCGTTTGCGAAAACATTATATTTCTCCATTTTTTACCATTTTCTATCTAAATAGATTTGTATGAATAAAATTGTACCGATAAGAATAGTGATCTTCTTTTGCTAGTGTCCGACACCAAATATGATGTAATTTGTGAGGCAATATCCATGAATTGAGCGCGCGGGGGAAAATTAGAAATAGGAATATAATTTTGTATGCATTATAAAGAGTGGCTGGCTGAAAAGTACCTTTCATAGCGCTATTACCATCTAATATGATTTTCTAATTCATTTTATCGATAAACAATTCATTTTTTGGATTAAAAGAAAAAAATTTATTTTTCCGTTTATAATAGTTGCGAACAATGAATGAAAAATCCAGGTACATTTTAACAAATGTAGAATAAACTAACAAAAATTCGGAATGAATTCGAAACAGTTTGAAAAGAATTCAAAAGAATTGAAAAAAATTAATTAATTAAATTCCAGTGATTATGGCAAAATTGAAGTATATGTAAGAGAAGGAAAAGATTCAGTACACGTAGATAGAGTGAAATAGAATTTGGGTGATTTAAAAAGAAATACTTGAAAACAACTAATGAATTGAATGCAATTCTAGGGAATTTTATAAGGATTCGAGAGAATTCATAAAAATTCAACGAAATATCTGTCACAATTCAAATAAATTTAGAACAATTGAAAAATATTCTCAAAAATTCGTTAAACTACCGAATTTAGAGATAATTTAGGATATACTCCAAAAGATTTCTAAAGAATTTGATGAAATGCTCAAGAGTTCAATATGAGTTCGAATAAAATCGAGTGAATTTAGGAGAACTCAAGTGAATTCAAAAGAATTGAAGAGAATGAAAAAAAAGAATTCAGGATAAATCAAAAAGAATTCATGGTGAACTCCAAATGAACTGTAAAAGGTTTAAAATATCCGAAATATTCCATTGATTTCAGTAGAATTCGAGCCGATTTAGAAGAATTTATAAAAATTTTAATTCATTCATTAGAATTCAAAATGAATCACAATATTTTTATATAATTTAGGTGAATTTACCAATATTTTTTGAATCCCAAGAAATTCCACTATACATTAAGACAAATGGGAGTGACTAAAGTTAGTGGAAAAGAATCTGGAAAATGGATGAAAATTTGAGGTGAACCTAAAATTCAGGTGAATTTGAATTATTGAGGATAAATTATTGAGAATTCTAGCAGATTTCCGAATGAATAAAGGAAAATCTGACATACGTTATTCGTTTGAGTGAAATCAGAGAGAATTGAGAAGAATTTCAGGGAATTTGCATAAATTATGGAGAAAATCCAAAATATACAGGGAAATTCAGAAAATTTCAAAATATTCCAAAACAATTCAACAAAATTAGTATAAATTGATGAGAATCAGGAGTAATCTCAAATGAATATTAAAGAATTGATATAAGTAAAATTAGAGTGAATTCAGTAAAATTTAGGTGCATTCGAAAGAGATTTTGATAAAATTAATAACATTTTGAGTCAATTGAACAGAATTCCCGAAGTTTTTGGATTCGAAGAATTTCTATACAATTGGCACTAAATCTATTAAATTTGGAAATACTGTATAAGAATTTAAGACAATTCAAAAGAATTTAATGAAGTGTGTCAGAATTTAAGGTAAGTGTTGGTTAAAAAATTCATCTTTTTTGTTTGACAGTTATCTTTTTTGGTCACAAGCCGATTGTTTTGTTGAACATTTGCCTTCCGAATCTTGCCAACTAATTGTTTTCACATTGCGGTATGTGGGAATGTATAACGAAGTTTTTTAAAAAAAAAACATTACAACATGAACAAGATCAACGATCGCAAGTGGAAGAAGTTCATTCCTTCAACGAGCGTGCCTTTGGTGCATATGATCATGGCCGTGGGCGGAAAATATTTCGGTGGGGAGAGGGACCTGTCTTCAGAGAATGATACTCTTGAAGTTGGAGACATATGGAAATCAGAGTAGAAAAAAATCCGGTTTTTCCTGTTTCTCCCGAAGGCGGCCTCTCTTTCTACCCACTAATCTCTGCCACACCAAATCATCGCGGATTTCGTAACCCAATAGACGAAAAATATAAGGCATGACCTAAAATATTATGCGATACATTTTTAGTGTTTATAAAATCAAGAAGTTGTAAAATTAATATTTTCGGATTTTCGGAAATCAAACGATTATGATTTCAGTATTCTAATTAAGAATTTATATTCTTTTGGGAAATTGCAAGTTTTTACACTAGAAGTAGAATTCTTTTCGAAAATCCTCTGTTAGAAATCAGAATCATAATTCTTTTCAAAAATTTCCCCTTTTCTACCAAAATTGTAAATAAGAGACAAAAAATATTTTTTTGAGTTAAAATCAAAGTTTTTTTCGGAAAATCTCCATTACAAGTAGAAATTCAATTCTCTTAGAGAGAAGAATGATATATGGGTCAGAATTATCATTATTTTTAAAAATTTTCTCTTTCAAAACAGGGTTATAATTCTCTTGCAAAGTTCAATTATGATGAAATTATGATTGTTTTCCAGAATTCACTGTTGCAAGTCAGAATTCTTATTCTTTTCAAAAATTCCCTGTTTCAAATCAGAATCAGGATTCTCTTCGAAGCTCCAAGTCCTCTTCCTGAAAAAAGCAATAGACACATTTTTCCAAACTTTAGAAATAAAAATTTTATAAATTTCAAATATATCTGGAATATATATAGAATCAAAGATTCTCAAGAAAAAAACATCCGAAATTTCGGTATACTTCGAAAACGGGTAGAAATACATCAAAAGTAACAGAATTTCGCATTTACATATTTGAATTTTATAAGGAATATCTGAATGATCAACGGTACGTTAGGTTCGGGTTTTAGTATATTTTTAAATTTAAATGAAAAATTTGAACCAAATGAATCCAACTAGTTGATTCCTTAAAGATATTGTTCAATTTATGACCAAGTGGTTACATTTTTTACTGAATTAGTTCAATTTTCAACCATCCTTTCCACTTTTATCTATTCTGGTAGAATTTCAACTTTTTCGAATGAAACTGTCTTGATTGAATGTTTGACTGTTTTGTTAGAAAAAAAGCTGTTTTATTTGTTGAAAAAGATTTTCTTATTGTGGTTTGAAATAGTTTAAATGACTGAAAATTAAATTATTCCTTTTCTTGTTGCAAATTTATGTTTTCTAGTTGGAGATTCAACTATTTGGTCGAAAATTGATGTATTTGACTTAAAGATCCTTCCTTATTTTGAATGGATAAAAATGAATCCGTTGCATTTTTGACCAGAGAGCAGATAAATTCTCAATCAAGAATTAAGTAATTGAATTTCCCGTCAAGAAGTTAATGGTTGAATTGATTTTCTACGAAAAGATTTAACTTAAAAGCAGAAAGTTAAATTATTGAACAAAATACATAAATTTTCAACTAAAATTATAAATTAAAAAAAAAATATAGTAATTGATATTTTGACCCGGGAATATCTATGTTTCTCATTATAAACAGTTGAATTCTGCCAAGAAACGGATTTCTTGCTATAAATACTTGAGCTTTCAGTCAAGGCAGAAAAACAAATTAACCAAAATGTTGGAATTTAGAAAAGAAGAGAAAAATTCCCTACAAAATGGATGAATTTTCGAACGAAAAAAAAATTTTTTAAGATTATTTTATAAAAATTATTTTTCCGGAATTTCTTCTATCATGCAGAATAAAAAAAATTTTCAGGTAAAAATTTTTTATTATTGGTTTAAGAATTTATCTATTTTATAGACAATTCAAAAATTTTGTGGAAATTCGTCATTTGGTGTGAATTTTGACTGTTCTGGTTGAAAATTTGATAGTTATGTTCAAGTTTAAATGTTTTTTATTTGAAAAAAAAAACTTTTTAAATTCTTGAAAAAAGGGCACAAATATAACTTTTAGCTAGAAGATCGGATATTCATGATAATTACAGATAAAGAATTCTTAATTTACATCTAACAGATAAGCTTTAAAATTTTGAACAAAAGAGATTATAATCTTTGAAGGATACTCTATGTATCAAGATATGAATTTTCAACGAAAAAGTAAAGTTTTTAAAGGAAAAATGATTTTCCTAGAAAGTTTTCGAATTGAAAACTTATAGGAGTAGATAAAAGAAATCAATTGTCAACCAAACAAATTATCAATCAAATAGTTAATGTTTCAAGCGAATTATACGAATTCTCAACGAAGCAGTTGAATGTTGAAACAAATAGTCGAATTTCTAACCTATAAAGATGAATTTCAAAGAAATTGTTTTTGAATCCTCTAAAGAAGAAAATCAAAGTTCAATTTAATGTTGCATTTCCATTCAATAAGTAAAATTCTCAAGAATATTGAATATAATATATTCTTATTCCGAGAAAAAAAAAGTTGAATTCAACAGAGAAAGGACAAACTTTCAACAAAATTATCAAATTCCTAGCCGAAGCATTAAAGCTTTAAGCCGAAAGACGAATTTACTAAAAAACAGTGAAATTTTTAACCTTATCCCCGAGAAAAATGTTAGGTCAGATTAACTGGAATTCAACTAAATATTAAATTGATACCTGTATCAACCATTTGATTTAGTCAGAATGACTTGCAAGTTGGGTAAGGGTTCTTAATACCAGTTTAGTCCTCGGTTCAGCCAAATTGACTAAATTTTTGGTTAATATGCACCCAAAACTAACTAAATCTGTTAGTGAATTTGACTAACTTATGTAGTAACTCCGTGTTCTATATTTGCAATTTTGACTATAACCGCGGATAGTTGATTCAACCATGCGAATTCTCTAGGTGCAAAATATACTTTGTCATCCAAAAAGTCTTTTCCATCATACAAGATGGGGAAAATCTTCCAGAATAGTTCAATCTTCAAGCAAATGGTAAAGTTTTTCACAAATGTCTAGAAGAAAATTGAACCAGGAATGTAATACTTCCTAAAAGAAAATTTGGATTTTATCATTGAGTTTTATCAGGTCTTCAATTTTAACTGTTCGTTGAAAAATTCGATTTGTTCGAAAAATCATTTATTCTGCTGAAAATACAACTTTTTCATTGAAAAATCATATTCATGGTAAACAATTAACCTTTTTGGTTAAAAAAAGTTGAGCTCCTTTGAAATAGAGTTAAAAAATTTTTATTGAACAACAAATTCGACTATTTAACCTGAAGATACAACATTTCAGGTGAAAAGTTATCTCTTCAGTTAAAAATGGAACCATTGATATTTGAATTTCCATTCCTTAGATGAACAAGATTTCAACCACAAAAGTGGTTAAGAAGTGGTTGAATTTTCAAGACATTTTCACTTCCATAGAAGTTGATTAGTTGAATATTCGAATAGTTTGATATTATTACCCAAAAAGTTGATTGAGCAAACTGCAGAAAAAATTCGACTATCCCATACTAATAATCTACACCAATGGAACTGCGCCTTTAGAGGAAAAATTTTCTTGAAACAAAGGATGGTTTTCTTGCCTAGTTTGTTTTTAGTCCAGTATATTTATATTTTATTATTGCAATTCATTGGGCAAGACATTTTTTTTGTTGCGATTTTTGCGGTACCATATAGGAAGCATAAATCCAAGTTTTCGACCATCAACTCTTTGCAGGTTGTCCGCCATCTTGAATTAGGGGTAATTCCTTGTATCGAGAATAACAGTCGTATTTTTGATTTAATCAAAAAAACAATTCATACCATTTTTCAGAAGAAAAATGAGTTCTACACATTAATACATTTGATGATCACTCGTATTCTGCTTATTTGTTGCTTAAAAATTGAGTATAAAAATAAAAGAAGGTTGAAAATCTTTTTGTATTGAATATCTTTTATGATTTCGGTGCTATCACAAAATTTCTGAGACACGAGTTTGAATTCACATGATTTTCCTCAATTTTTGTTAAAAACTTTTTTCTGTTAGAGCAATTGTTTACTAACCAGAGCGTCTAAAAGTTGCGCGCACCGTCAGCGTCACTCGGTGATTGGTAGCGCTGTATTGCGAGCGCTGTGCCGTACTAAATTATTATAAGTTTCATTGATAGAATGAAGCTCAACATTTTTACGCTTTCTTCTTTTCAATTAAATATAATTTCGACTATTTTTCCGGGTGCATGATTTATATTACAATTATCTTTTATTTGTTATTTTTATTTTGACCTTTTCTTGTTTCTAGACTCAACTTTGATTATTTCTTATTGGCATTTCAATTATTTACTATTCTTCAATATAATTTTATACGATTATTCTTATGATTTTTCCTGTTCGTTGGAAGAATAAATGAAAAATTCTCAAAAATGGAGAATGAACACATTTTTACAGATATTCGATGACAAAACTTAATTACTAAAATTGTGAGATTCATGTTACAAACCTCAACATCCTTAATTTATGAATATGCAATCTGTAATGAAATTTGAAGGTTCTTGATTACTTTGAGTTTTTTTTGTTTCACAAATTTACAAAAACTCGTTATAATTCTTCAACAATTTCACGATACTGTAAATATGCTGTTGATAGTATGAAAGTATTGTTTGTATGGTTCAACGTAGAATTAAACCAGGGGTGTCCAACGCAAGGCTGGCACGCTTTTCCTTTCTTCCCCTTCTCCGAGTGCTTCTTCGAGAATTCTCTTCTCGTTTCCCCTTTCCACATTGCGCTCACCGCATGAACGCATTCAAGGTGGTAAGAGAGGGGATTGACGAGTGACAGTTATTAATACCGTTGCTCACGCGTTGGACACCCCTGAACTAAACATTTAAAAACATGAGAATATTACATGGGCAATGAGCATGATTTCAAAAAATAGGAATAAATGAAAAAAATCACGTGAAGTTAAAACTTCGATTCGAGAAAGGCTTGATTTTTTTCAGGGTAATGTAATGCAATTTAAAAATTTATTGAGGTATAAATTTTTTGCTTCAAAGGTTATCCTTGCTGATGGACTAAATAAGAACTTTGATGATACAGCCATTTTTGGTCAAATTATAAATCGTAAGAAAGGAAAGAATTGAAATAAGTACGAAAATTGCGCTTTGATTCCAAGAATCGTAGTTTCCAACTACCGAATTTTGGCTGATCCATACTGTATGCTGTTAATTTACCTCACTTCTAAAATTATAATCACAAGGTAGGTAAATAAACAATATAAAAGAATTATGTCATTCAATCAAAATTAGTTGTTTTAGAACTAAGATTTTTTGGAGTCAAGTGCAATATAGGCAGTTTTTTTATGCTTCATTTTCTCGAAATTCTACGAGTATCATTTTACTACAAAAACAATATTTAAGTCATAGAATTTTTTGTTTCAGTTTATGAATAAGTATTCACTTTAAAAAAAAAAAATTTTCACAAAGCTCAATGAATTTTCGATTTTTTATCCTCACAGTGAAAAAAAAAAATCGAAAACTTTTCCGTTCAAAAGTTTTCAAATCGCGGGAGTTATTTTATAAGTTTTCTTGCGAAAAATTTTGTGTTTAACTGCTAATGTATTATTTTCAATCCTTCGAAATCTGTTTTGATATTCCAAATTTTACAAACAATGTTTCTGCGTCTAGAATATTATCAACAATATTTCTATAGGAATAAAGGAATGAATACTGATGGATACTGATGAATACTGTTTGAGTTGCAAAAAAAAAATTTGCAGGAAGTTATTAAAAACCAATCTACAAGTTCTCTATTGAGATTTTACCATAATCAGATTCCAAGCAGAAAAAGCAACAAATAACCATATTAACGAGTCGATAATTAGCTCCCCAGTCTTTATCACCTATTTTTATCAAAAAATTCTCACGCCTGGAAAATGGAGCATATAGGGCGTAGTATATACTTTATTTTTATGTGTATAAAAAGTTGCAGAAAAGTTCAGGAAGTTGACCGATTCTCCCACGTACATTGAAGAATATCCGTGAATCGTATAGGATCGGAGCGCGGAGGCGTAATTTCTTCAGGAAGAATAGAAGCGTCAGTTCGTCGATCTTATGAGGAAGAAACGAGAAACGAGATCGACAGATTCTATAGGTATTATTCTGGTCCACGAGCTTCCTACGGGAAACACTTGTCCAGGAGAGGGGATTCTTCATTTTTCGAGCAGCGCCTCAGGTATATGGATGGATCTGGAGCTGGAACTGGAGGCATTTCGGCTTCGGCGAGAGGGTCAAAGAAAAAAGTACCATTATAATACTCATCTGGGTGGGATCTGAGATCCTCGACACTGGTCGGGGAAAATGGTCCATCGAGAGATGGTCACGCCAGGTAATTTGAAGCAAATCTTTGCCGACAACTGTCGCAAAGAATCACTGAAAATTACACCTTTCACACGAGGACGGAAGGACGGAACCTCAAATCTGGTTCCATTTCTCACCTGCCATCCTCGGGATCTCGTGTCCACTAGTGTAAACACCTAAATTGTCATAAAGGGAGTATAAAGAGGAATTCCGGATCATTGACGTGAAATCGGCAGATCAGCGACCTCTAATCTCTTTCAACTTTGAATACCTTCGCTCTCCCCTTCACCGTCGGAATATTTTCTTTTTCTATCTAATAGAATCAATGTTTGCTCTTCAAGTCATTGACTTTTTCTGGAACCATAACAACGTCCAGTTATACAAAGGATTATGAACTTAAACAAACATGAAATAGGGCAAGTAGTTCTTAAGGCTGGTCCCAAAGTGTTTCAAATTTTGAACTACACACTCCTCTACTTAAGATACAAGCAGAAGCAAAAGCAAAAGAATAACATTTTTCTAACTGTATCTGTAACGTGCTTTACAGGACAAAATTTTTACAAACAGGGAAAACAGGAAGGATATTATTTTAAGAAAATGGGGTCTAATAAATTTTTAATTCTTCACAGACAGGGCACTTTCGTGTCCAAGGTTTATATTACTAAACCTATTGCTTATATTGGTGCAAAACTCTGTAAGGATCTTCATTTTAGTACTTCACAACGTGTCCTACAGTAAAAATTAAATTAAATTATTGCAACTGAGAGTAGAAAAATATTATGTGCGTAAAAAAATGGCTTTGAGAGATGTCTATAAATGCCTGGAGCATTTTTCTAAGCCGCGTAGAAGATAAATAATGAAGTAATCGAAAGATTTATTCTTGAGGGTCTTAAAGTTTGATTAAAGAAGTACAATTTTTTATTCAAAATATTCCACTTTTAATGCAATATTCAAAACATCTGCACGTAAATATAAGTCTGCTGTCCAGAAGAAGAAGAAGAACCTAGTAAGTGACTTTTTCCGTAGTGACTATTTTCAGGCATATCTGCGTGAGAAAATAACCTCTATGGCAAAAGTCACTTACTAGGTTTTTCTTTTGGACAGCAGAAGTGTCCATGGATATATTTTTGTGGTTGCGTCGATACATAAACAGGGATCATCTGGCAACTAGGAATACCTGTTTGGGACCAAATTTTGCGTAGAATTGAAGAAAAAACCTCTCACTACTTATTCCTCCAAGCTTTAAGCGTGAAAATGAAGAAATTCTTTCGGAAATATAAAAAAAGTCCACGAAAACCTTGCGTGTTTTTATTAGTATCCATCGACGTAATTGACGATTAGTTCTATATTTATCAACAAAATTTAATGAATTAGGGATAAAATGTGTATCAGATTAAGGGGAGATGAATTGCAAAAGGATTTTTCAATCCATTCTGCTTCAAAACTTTAGGAACAATGTTAATGTTGTTTTCCATCGACGTAACCTCCATTGACGTAACCTTAGTTTCAGCTCGGCAAGAGCAGCCTGACATTCAACTGTTCCTCTCCGAAAAACTTGTGCAGAAAAATTATATAAACGGAGTTTTTTCTTCCATAAATTATTTTGTTTGAATCATTAAATCACCGAAATAAACAAATAATATAATTTTTGTAATAAAAATCGGAAAAATATTCTTTTCATTTGGAAAATGTTTGATTTCTCATAATCCTGAATTTCGTTTGTTAAAACTGTATTTCGTAAAAACTTTGTTTCATGGAAATGGTGTTTATTCATCAAATTAATCAAATGCAAAAATATGTCTCATCATATTTTTCATGAAAATCTTATTTATTTAGAAATTCGTACGTTTTTACTACTTGTCATTATGTTTTCAGTAGGGAAAATGGACATTGGTAAAAAGCAGAAATCAGATTCACTAACAGAATTTTTAAAATATATTAAATATAAATTAAACATTTTCAAATGCATTAAAATATAGATTATCAGGTAGAAGTGACAGGAAGATTGGGAAGAATCTGCGTAAAAGGGAGTTTTTGAAAAGCCTAATCTCTAAAAACCTTTGTTATATAGATGTAGTTATTCTTTTTCACAAACAATTAAAAACTTTCATATTTAATTTTGATTATCTAGGAAATTTATTACAAAACTGAGAACAATTGGATATTTTGTATTAAAGTCGGTTGTTACGACTGCAAAAAATGTAAGATATTCTAAAATTATTACTTGTTATTATGAAATTAGTAATAATGTTATTAAGTTAAATTATGATATATACAAAAAGATGCAATTTCTACGTTAAATCTTTTATTTTAATAATATAATCAGAGATTGATCCATTTCATTTTAAAAAACTTGATAATAAGATAAAGCGTGACGTCAAAAAGCTCAACAAGCCTTCAAAATAAATTTCTATCGTGAATACTTCCAGGAGTTCTCTTTTTCATGGTGGTGAATCTAACTTTAATCACAAAATACAATTTTTAAAATATTTTGTAAAAAAATTTGCTTATTTCAAGAGTTAAAACATGAAAACATTTTCAATTGAAATTACTTCCATACTAGACCCCCTATTGTGGCCCTGGACATGATCACTTTTGGCCCTAAAAAATCACATGATCAAAAACGTGAGAAGAAAAAGTGATAGGCTAGATAAATACTGAAAAAGGCAGATTTAAATTGCGCGCAAATAGCCACTGATCACGTGATTCTTCAGTTTTCATTGGTCATCCCCCCTGAATAGCGCAATGAGAAGGTATTAGTTTTATGTAAAAATCTACTTTTGCGGATTTTATGAAATATCCACACTTCGAGATCCCCTGTGTCCGAAAAAACAGAAGAGGTTATCGAATTAGATTGCCCTTTGGCACACGTTTTGCGGGAACAAAAAGAAAGGTCGAGTTCGTTAACCAGCCTTTTTTGATCAACGGTTATGGTTTTAGCCATAGAAATAAAAAATTCCATTTTTTGATCAACCTATTGGAGATACGGAGAAGAGTTATTGAACAAAAGTTGTTTAACCAAAGAAGTTATACAAATTCATCTTCAATCATTTTTCGATTGGACACGTATTTTTTTCTCCGCAAAAATGATATGAACCGTGTAGCGATGTTTTGTTGAAGTTTCGACCAGTGTGTGTAGATATGAGAGATGGATAAATCATTTTTCGATCATCTGGTCTTTTTTATGATCGGAAATTTATTTATCCATCTCTCATGAAATAATATAAATATAACAAATTCAGTTTGTAGCCAAACTTTATGAGATAGGAAACAATGTTTAGAATCAAAATTGTTTACTTTAGAAAAAATAATTTCTAATCATGAAAAATAAAATTTATTCTTTGGTTCGCATCATCTGAACAAGCAGTCCCGAATCGAAGGATATGTATTAAAATATTATGCGTTTAATATAGAAGACGTCATGGACAAATATAAATCTAGTGCGAAGCACGAGACACGCAATGAGAATGTAATCGTTAAAGCCGAAGAAGCTTTACAAAAAAAGAATTAACGCAATCTTCAAATTATAGCAGCCGACATTTTTCTTTTAAGTTTCAGAAGATCTATACGCAAATTTGGGGGAGTACAAAGACCAAGCGCGAAGAGCGAGATTCAACATACACGTATTAGAAATTTGCTCTTTCTTGAGTCGAATTAATCTTATCAGCAGAAGATTAATTTTTTGTATGTAGATTTAACCACTCATTGACAGATGAACTCTTTTGCTGGAAGTGAAAATTTAAGATCCACTGTTGGTTACATATTGTTCTTTTTTTCTTGGAAATTGATGTATTTTGTTAAAAATTCGTTGTTTCATTCCACTTCCTTACGAAAATATAAGAAATAAAGATGTGGAAGTAGGAATTTTCAGCTACTATGGAAATAAATTAGGGCTCCGTCTTGGCCCTTGAAAAAATATTCTATGAAGTTCAGAAAGGAAGGAAATCAAGCAGTAAACTTTAATCGAATAGTTCGAACCCTATCTGCTACACCAATTTTCTAACAAGAGGTGTCTGACAATACCTTTTTTTGCTGGTACCGTTCACCCACAAGTGAAAGGAAGACACGAAAGAGTAATTTCGTATAATCTTGTTGTTTCCGCGTAGGATCGTGAAATCGTACCGAAGGGTTTCAGACAGCTTTTATGTTTTGCGCCTCTTTTTGAACCTTCAACATCTTCGATCAGGGGTCAAAAACCTTCCTATCTAACGGTGTCAGACAACTGATAAAAATCCATCGATCGACTCCTTGGAAACATTAATCGCAACTCAATTCGATACATAGAGAGCATATAGTAGCCAATTCGTTTCTCCAGAGTTTTGTCGCGAACAATGAACCTCCTATGCCAGTCATCATCATCATCAGCATCAGCATCATCATCGGTTCCGTCTGGCTCCGCTCAGGATGGCTTCATGGAGAAAATTCAATTACGTAAGGGAAACAGCGGCTCGTCTGAGTCGGTATCATATAAAGTTGAACGAATCTTCACAGTAGCTTATCACCGATCTTGGCGCATAATGAAAACATTTTATTTCGAATTAATGGAAATTCCTCAAAATTGGGCGGCTCTTTTTACGTGTAAATAATTCTTGAAGTGAAACTTCCATATGGACGTTGTAAACTGACGAACCGGTGACGTTCCCAGTGAAACGGTGACAACCCGAACCCGAACATACAGAGTACTGTGTGCACCTATCTCCTCCACTGCACTATGTAGCGGAATTAGGAATGGCTGCGCAAAATGAAAAACATGTTCCAAAATTGGGGGATGTCGGATACACAGGGGTTTTCGAGGTCGCTGAATTCGATTACAAAGTCGAAATTTCAAAAAACAAAATGGCGGATGATTTATAGTCAAAAGTTTCTGAAAAATTATTTTTATTCTTGCAATTATGAATCAATGTAGTTGAAAAAAGACAGTAAGGGGTTTAAAGGTCGCTGGATTCGAATCTGTTGACAGAATT